>AWOL01S0008881.1:0-20649 GCA_000715115.1 Nicotiana otophora
CACTACCCTCCCCAGACCCCACTAGTAGGATTATACTGGGTTGTTGTTGTTGTTGTTGTTGTTTGTGTAAGAACAAGACAATATCTATCTAAGCTAGAAGGCACAGCAAACTGCAATTTAAAAGTGAGACCTTCTTCTAAAGAGAAGTAGATCAACCTGAACAACAGGATATAGATTAAATTGGAAGCAGGTACTGATGACAGATTAAACACCTTAGGATGTTCGAAGTTAAAGTTCAATACCTAGTGCCTAATGCTACACCCTGTGCACCAAGGGCCAGAGCAGCAACATAACCGCGCTCGTCCACAATTCCTCCAGCAGCAATTACTGCAATGTCACGACCACAAACAAGATCGACAACTCTAGGCAATAAGGTAATTAAACCATCCTAAAAGAAATTCAGCCAAGTAGGTGATATATTAGTAATCTTACATATGATGAAATAAAAAGTGAAATCTGCACGAGCATGAAGGTGGGGGTTTGAAGTGAAATATCCTTAAGGCAGAAGTAATAAGAATCTAACGCATCTCATTAATGTGATCACCATTATACCTGGCCAGCAACATGGCCTCCTGCTTCCCGACCTTGGACAATAAGTGCATCTACACCAGCATCTGCAGCTTTCTTTGCTTCTTCATAGCTGCCAATCTTTAAAAAATAAATGAGTTTTATAAGGTACATTTCAGAAACAATAGATTAGGAGGCTAAACTTCTATTCTTTCACACATGTGCCGACTATAAATCTAAAGCAACAAGTAGAAGCCACTAAACTTGCAGAAGCATGACTATTCATGAATCATTCTGCAGGATAAATAGAGGGAAAAAGCAGAATACTTCAAATGGAATCATCTATCTGAATTTTTCAAAATTCGTAATACCATTACATGATTATCTATGAACTCCTAATCCTTAACACTAACTTGCAAGTAAGAAACAACCCACAATGAAACAGAATAGAAGTAAATGGTAATTCATATCTTACATAATTCAACTAGAACAAGTAAATAAAAATAAGATGAATAAACTTGATTTGAACTTCTTTTACTTGTGTCGCAAATCAAGTCATTTCTTAGAATTTGTGTTCTTGGTGAAGAGTTACCTTCATTTGTGAGGTACATTTAACTAGAACAAGCAGCGTAAAAGTTTCGGAGCAGTATAGAGGAATTTGAAGCTGATCCCCACTCTTATCCAGTTAAAGAAAATTCACATGAGGTTCTATCATTATGTAGTGCAGTAATGGCAAAGAAATTCACATAGGATCCATCATTAAGTTTTGCGATTTCAATGACAAAAGTATGAATTTTGAAAGTTCAAAAAAATTTATCTGTTGAGAACTTACTTGGGGTACAACCTTGACCCCAGCATTATGAGCTTCAAGAACCAACTCTTTTGAGCATTCACCCCAATAAAGCTGTAATACTGCAACCTTCTCATCCAATATAGCCTTTAAATTTTCCTTGTGAGGAAATGCAAGAACTACACCTATCCCAAATGGTTTGTTAGTCAAGGTTCTTGTTTTCCTTATGAGCTCCCTCACACGATCAGGATCTTCCTATCACACAAACCTACAATGTTACATTCCTCTGGACTTTTGTCTAATCAAAGAAAAGACAGCCAATAACTTAACAGGGTAATTGGAAGTCAACTGTCACTTTTGAGACAGTATACTAGTTGCTGCAATAAATTAAATTATACTATTGATAGTACAAAAATTCTAAATTAAATCCAAAAGTAATAGTATATGTCTCACTGGAAAACAAAGAAGAGGAAGTGTAGGAGAGATACCCAATCAGGGGCTCTAAGAAGAGCGAGAGCACCAGCATTAGCAACAGCAGCAACAAGCTCTGGACCTGATATATCTGGTCCTAAGGGTGCCTGCACAATCCCATACTCAAATCCCAATATCCCTCTCCAACCCATAACTCTCTTTCTTCAGCTGCCCAAAAATAGATCCCTAACTATAACTTCTGAGGTGAACTCATGTTTTTGGAACCAAACTTGGACATTTTTATATATTATTATCACACATGGCTGCTGTCTTATCTGAATTTTCGAATAATGTATAAAGGTTGTCAACTATTGTGATTTATACGTAAGCCACTACGTCTAAAGCAACTGTAGTATATATAAATTAAATATAATAGTAAACGTAAATAAATATAGTGAAGACAAGAAAAGGACGAGTGTCAACATATTGGAAAATGAATGAGGTGGGTTATTGACGGGCTTCTATTAGCTTTTACGATCCATTGAATTAAGCTGAGAAATTACTCGGGAGTTGATTACACTAGCAAAACAAATGAATTATGTCTCTATAACAATGATTCGAAAAATCAAGCTTTTCTCAACTCACTTTTTTGCAATTCAATTTGAACTTTGATTTCCTACTAATTTTTTGTAGTCAAATTGAACTTTGGTTTCTTCGTTTTCCTTTTCTTTCGATATATGACAGTAAAATTTATGTAACAAGATGACTTATGTCAGGGACAAAAACGTTTACGCTACTCCGGTGGTTTCAATTTTTGTTACTAGCAATTTAGCATAGTATAATCATTTCAAATCAACTGACCAGAATTATGTTATATCCGCAGTTCATATAAAATTGACACACACACACATGTGGCATTTTAACTTGGACTCGTATAGCCATGTAGGGGAGAATAACACTACAGTCAAAAGAAGTGTTCTTCTCAAAACACTTCTAAAATAACATCAAGCTTCTCAAATAAGCTTATTTGGAAAAGTAAAACTGTTTCCACGACTCGAACGCGTGACCTCCTGGTCATATGGCAACAACTTTACCAGTTACGCCAATGTTTCCCTTTCTTATTTTGGTGATAAGCAGTTTGTGTTTGGCTAATTAATTTGAAAAGTACTTTTGAGCGGTAATTAGTGTGTGACCATACTTTTAAAAACTGCTTGTAAGTATATTTTTCTCAAAAGTGCTTCTTTTGAATAGAAACTACTTTTTTATGCTTCTCAAAAACTGCTTCTACTTCTACTCAAAAACACTTTTTTTTCCTTCTCAAGCTTGACCAAACACCTCAATTTTTTTTTAAAAAAAACTTTTAGCCACAAAAAAAGCACTTTTGGCCCCAAAAAAGCCTGGCCAAATACACTATATTTCTGTGGGAAAAAATAAAAAATAGCTAGATTTACAACTAGTAATAGAAAAATAGCCATAATTTCAAAAGTAATGAAAATATAGTCACTTTTTTATGTAAAGATAAAATCTGAACAAAAATACCCTTTAAAATCCGAAAATATTCCATCATAATATGCTAGAGTTCGAATTTTTTACATATGAGCTTCTAGCATAATGTGTTGGAGTTCTAACATAATATGGGAGAAGTCTATATGCAGGAGCTCTATAATCTAGCATATTATGTTGGAACTTTCCGTGTGGTGGAGTTCCAACATAATATACTGGAAGTTTATATGTCCATAATCCCGTTGGAACTTTCCGTGTTCCAGCAAAATAGTTGTTATTTTTCAGTGACTTTACAAACGTCGGTTATTTTTGAATTACCAATCTGAAAACTGGCTAACCCGTGCTATTTTCACTACTTTTGTATGTTGTATACAAACAATATACAAAATTTATATATTCTTTTAGCTACCAAAGTGACCTCGGGCTAAAGGTGGTGGGAAGTGCACAGTTAGCCAGTAATAAAAGATGTATTTACTTTTAAGCTACTGTTTAAAATGTCTTTAGTCTTTAGCCACTACTTTAATAAACTTTTACCCGCCCAGACGAAAATACCCCTCTGCTATAATAATTTCGCTGAAACCTACGCTCTTTATTTACTTGATAACTTCGCTCAGCTTATTTACGTGCAGAGAACGTAAATAAGCTTTTTGGGATTGCAGAGAACTTCACTCAAACTTTGCATGTGATCGTACAAATTACAGAAGGTTTTCTCCTCCTTTCTCCTCCTATTTCAAACTAGAGAATTCAACTTTCTCGTCCAAATTTTACCATAAAATTACAGTAAGTTCTAAAATTTCAGATATCTCTATATGCTTTTATATGTTTGTGTGGATTTTTATTTGATTGGTGGAGAATAAGATGCAAGGGATTTGATATTTTTTTCCTTTTCTGGATTGCATTGTATTGATAAAATTTTCTGTATTTACAACTTGTATTGATAAAGTTAAGGACATCGTGTCCTTAACTTTATGACTGTTGTGTAAATATTGAGGACAAAGTGTCATGTACTTGCAACTTTTATTGATAAAGTTAAGGACATTGTGTCCTTAACTTCATGACTGTTGTGTAAATATTAAGGACAAAGTGTCCTGTATTTGCAATTTGTATTGATAAAGTTTAGGACAATGTGTCCTTAACTTTTATGACTACTGTGTAAATATTAAGGATATAGTGTCCTGTATTTGCAACTTATATTGATAAAGTTTAGGACATTGTGTCCTTAACTTTTATGACTACTGTGTAAATATTAAGGATATAGTGTCCTGTATTTGCAACTTATATTGATAAAGTTTAGGACATTGTGTCCTTAACTTTTATGACTACTGTGTAAATATTAAGGATATAGTGTCCTGTATTTGCAACTTATATTGATAAAGTTTAGGACATTGTGTCCTTAACTTTTATGACTACTGTGTAAATATTAAGGATATAGTGTCCTGTATTTGCAACTTATATTGATAAAGTTTAGGACATTGTGTCCTTAACTTTTATGACTACTGTGTAAATATTAAGGATATAGTGTCCTGTATTTGCAACTTATATTGATAAAGTTTAGGACATTGTGTCCTTAACTTTTATGACTACTGTGTAAATATTAAGGACATAGTGTCCTGTATTTTCAATTTTTATTGATAAAGTTAAGGACATTGTGTCCTTAACTTCATGACTGTTGCGTAAATATTAAGGACATGATGTCCTGTATTTGCAACTTGTATTGATAAAGTTTAGGATATCGTGTCCGTAACTTCATAACTGTTGTATAAATATTAAGGACAAAGTGTCCTGTATTTACAACTTGTATTGATAAAGTGTAGGACATCATGTCCTTAACTTTATGACTATTGTGTAAATATTAAGGACATAGTGTTCTGTATTTGCAACTTGTATTGATAAAATTTAGGACATTGTGTCCTTAAAAACTTCATGATTGTTGTGTAAATATTGAGGACAAAGTGTCCTGTATTTGCAACTTGTATTAATAAAGTTTAGGACATCGTGTCCTTAGTTTCATGATTGCTGTATAAATATTAAGGACAAAGTGTTCTGTATTTGCAACTTGTATTGATAAAATTTAGGACATTGTGTCCTTAAAAACTTCATGATTGTTGTGTAAATATTGAGGACAAAGTGTCCTGTATTTGCAACTTGTATTAATAAAGTTTAGGACATCGTGTCCTTAGTTTCATGATTGCTGTATAAATATTAAGGACAAAGTGTTCTGTATTTGCAACTTGTATTGATAAAGTTTAGGACATTGTGTCCTTAACTTCATGACTGTTGTGTAAATATTAAGGACAAAGTGTCCTGTATTTGTAATTCGTATTGATAAAGTTTAGGACATTGTGTCTTTAACTTTTATGACTACTGTGTAAATATTAAGGACATAGTATCCTGTATTTGTAACTTTTATTGATAAAGTTAAGGACATTATGTCCTTAACTTCATGACTGATGTGTAAATATTAAGGACATAGTGTCCTGTATTTACAACTTGTATTGATAAAGTTTAGAACATTGTGTCCTTAACTTTTATGACTACTGTGTAAATATTAAGGACATATTGTCCTGTATTTGCAACTTTTATTGATAAAGTTAAGGACATTGTGTCCTTAACTTCATGACTGCTGTGTAAATATTAAGGACATATTGTCCTGTATTTGCAACTTTTATTGATAAAGTTAAGGACATTGTGTCCTTAACTTCATGACTGCTGTGTAAATATTAAGGACATAGTGTCTTGAATTTCCCATTTTCTTGACTTGGAGGATGGATACAATATGTATTATAGTTGCTTTTAATAGTAGATGGACCATAGACTATAAGTATCTAGATCATCAAACAAAGCTTGTTCTAGTACCTGAAGCAATTCGATTTGAATATTTCGTCAACCAGGTCTTTGAATTTATTGAATTGGATATAGACAAATTTGAAGCAATAATATGGTTTGATATCAACCTGGGAACAAGCAAGGGAATTCTTGTATCCAAAGATTTAGATCTTCACACATATATAGAGTTACTAAAAAGTCATTCACTCTTCAAGGGCTGTTGTTTCATTGTTGATATTTCGGATAAAGGTTTTGTCTCTACAAGCACCTTTGAACATGCCAATATAGAAACTTAACAAGACAATCAAGACAAATGCCAACAGATAATGGAAATAGATGTGGTTGAACCAGAACTAATAATTGAAGATGTGCTTCAAACATTTAATTCTATTCAAGTGGAAGGACAAAACATTATAGAGATTGACAACCAACAAGCTTTGGGTAATTAAGTCTTAGAGAGTGCACCAGTAATAGAAGAAGTTGCTGAAAAATCTCTACTCAACTAACTAGACGAAGGTCAAAGTCGAAAAAAAAGAATCCCTAACTACAATACTAAGAGAAAATGCATCGTTGGATGAAATAAAAAGTGGGATCAATATTTGACAAAACGAAGAGTATATTTAACTATTTTTTGAATATAGAAATTAAAAGACATTTTGAATTCAAAGTTGTTAGATCAAGATCAACAAGATATTCTTTGAAATGTAATGATGAAAATTTTGGGTGGTGTGTGCGTGCTTTCAGAATTAAAGATTCAACACTATTCAAGATAGTAAAGATTGAGAAAAATCATGACTGCTCAGTTGACGCTATGAAAGCTGATCAAAGGCATACAACTTCAAAGTTGATTAGTGGTTACATTATTGACAATCTTCGAGACCCAAGGTTTGAAGTTACACCAGCCTTTGTCATGGCAGGAATACAAAAATTGCATGGACTAGATATTGGGTATCACAAGGCGTGACGTGCTATTCAACGTGCTTCAGCTTTAATAAGAGGAACGCTTGAAGAGAATTATGCATTGTTGTCTTCATACTTGTACATGATGAAAAGTAAAAACCCGGGAACATACACTAACATAAAGATAGACGACAACAATAGGTAAACAAAAAGAGTTTATTAGTCTGTTTTAAACTTTAGGACATGATGTCCTTAACTTTGTTGTGTGTAGTGTAAATGTTAAGGACATCGTGTCCTTAACTTAACTTTGATATGTGCAGTGTAAATATTAAGGACGTGGTGTCTTTAACTTTGATGTGTGCATTGTAAATGTTAAGGACATGGTGTCCTTAACTTTGATATGTGCAGTGTAAATATTAAGGATATAGTGTCCTTAAATTTGATGTGTGCAGTGTAAGTGTTAAGGACATGATGTACTTAACTTAACATTGATGTGTACAGTGTAAATATTAAGGACTTGGTGTCCTTAACTTTGATGTGTGCGGTATAAATAGTAAAGACATGGTATCCTTAACTTAACTTTGATGTGTGCAGTGTAAATATTAAGAAAATAGTATCCTTAACTTTGAAATGTGCATTGTAAATGTTAAGGACATGATGTCCTTAACTTTGATATGTGCATGTGTAAATGTCAAGGACGTGGTGTCCTTAACTTTGATGTTTGCACTGTAAATATTTTGGATATTATGTCCTTAACTTTTTTATATGCAGTGTAAATATTAAGGACGTGGTGTACTTAACTTAACTTTGATGTGTTCAGTATAAATATTAAGGACATGGTGTCTTTAACTTTGATGTGTTCATTGTAAATGTTAAGGACATGGTGTCCTTAACTTTGATGTGTGCAGTGTAAATGTTAAGGACACGGTGTCCTTAACTTTGATGTTTGCACTGTAAATATTTAGGATATGGTGTCCTTAACTTTGATATGTGCAGTATAAATGTTAAGTACATGGTGTCCTTAACTTAACTCTGATGTGTGCAGTGTAAATGTTAAGGAAATGATATCCTTAACTTTGATGTATGCATGTGTAAATTTTAAGGACATGGTGTCATTAACTTTGATATTTGCACTGTAAATATTTTGGACATGGCATCCTTAACTTTGTTGTGTGCAATGTAAATATTAAGGACATGGTATCCTTAACTTTGATGTGTGCATTGTAAATGTTAAGAACATGGTGTCCTTAACTTTGATGTTTGCACTGTAAATATTTAGGACATGATGTCCTTAACTTTGATTTGTGCAGTGTAAATATTAAGGATATGGTGTCCTTAACTTAACTCTGATGTGTGCAGTGTAAATGTTAAAGAAATGGTATCCTTAGCTTTGATATGTGCATGTGTAAATGTTAAGGACATGGTGTCCTTAACTTTGATGTCTGCACTGTAAATATTTTGGATATGGTGTCCTTAACTTTGTTGTGTGCAGTGTAAATGTTAAGGACATAGTGTCCTTAACTTAACTTTGATGTGTGCAGTGTAAATATTAAGGACATGGTGTCCTTAACTTTGATGTGTGCAGTGTAAATGTTAAGGACATAGTATCCTTAACTTTGATGTGTGCAGTTTAAATGTTAAGGATACGGTATCCTGTATTTTCACCCTTTGTTGTTAAACCGTATTTTTAGGTTTCTTTATATGTTTTATGCATATGGATCATCAATAGATGGTTGAAATCATTGTAGACCGGTGGTTGTTGTTGATGCAACTTTTTTGAAGTCAAAATATCGTGGTGTTTTAATGATTTCAGTTTCAAAGGATGCAAATAACCAAATATTCCCACTAGCCTTTGGGATTGCAGAATTTGTAAATAACAACTCCTATGAGTGGTACTTTAGTGAGCTTTGCAATGCAATTGGGAGCCGTGACAATTTTTTTTAATTAGACAGGCATCAATCTATTGCACATGGCATCGCAAAGGTATATCTTGAGAGCCACCATGGGATTTGTATCTATTATTTGGAGCAGAACCTAAAGCGAAGGAAAGTGAAAAGTGAGGTCATAAAACTTTTTCAAAGTGCTGCAAGAGTATACAGGCGCAAAGAATTTGATCTATACATGTCAGAGATAACAAAAGTTGATAAAAAGACTTGACTACTTGATGGAAGAACCACCAGAAAGGTGGGAGCGTTCTTGTTGTCCATGACGAAGATATGACATGATCACAACAAATATAGTTGAGTCAATGAATTCTGTGCTATTAGAAGCAAGGGAGCTGCCTATATTGAGAATGATGGATTTCATTCAAGTGAAGTTACAACGCTGGTTTTATGAAAGAAGAAATAATGCGGAAGAAACTTTTTATGATGTTTCATGTTGGGTAGAAGAGAAATTAAAGAAAAAGATAAATTTAGCTTTTACTTTAAATGTAAGTATTATGTTCTTACTTTAGCTTATTATTTTAATGATAATTTAACATAATGTACTAACTTATAGTTTTTCAACTTTGAAGGTCTTCCCTGTTGATTCATGGCGTTCTAGAGTAGAGGAAGAAGGAAATACTTTCTTGGTGGACTTAAACAAAAGAACATGTGATTGTTTTTAGTTTCAATTTGATGAATTACCATGTATACATGCAATTGCAGCTATCGAGAAGAGAAATATCAAGAAGTCAAATTTTTGCTCAGACTGGTACTTAAAGGAATCTTGGTTGAAAAATATGAAAGACAAATACAACATGTAGGACATACGGATTCTTGGATTGTACCAGAGAGTATTAAGTCACAAATTATTAAACCTCCAGATTTCAAGGTCCTGCCAGGTAGAACGCAAAAGAAAAGGCATATTCTAGCTACCGAATCATCAAAAATAATATTCAAATGTGGTCGTTATAGAAGAATTGGTCATAATAGAACATCTTGTATATATTCTCCAGCAGTCCACCCTTTTTCAAGGAAGCATAGAGAATTATAGATATATCCACTTATGTTTATCTAGTCTTTTAAGTTTTTGATATAAATTGGATTCATTTAGATTGTTTTTATTTGAGCAAGTAAACTTTAGCAAATGGTTATATAAAAAATGTCCTGAATTTTCAAAGTTTCTTTGTGCTTATGTGCTCTTTGTTTCTTTATAAAACTTGATGCCTGCAGCTTGCTACATCTTATTTTTAAAATGAGATTGGTACAAGTAAACTTCAGGATATAATTTTTTGAAACGTCCTGAAAGTTTGAAGTATGAATCTAATATTAAGGACATAAATTTCTAAAATGTACTTAACTTCTGAAAATCTCAGTTTAGTGTCTAGATTTCCAGAAGTTCAGGATATTTCAGAAAAATATGTCTTGAATATTATTTTCATCCTTCAACAAATCAGGATATTTATGAACATTATGTCCTGAAGTTCTACAACAATCAATGTGTGTTGCTTTGTCTATTCCATCTTGGAAGTAGATAGGAATCTTTTGCAATAGCTCTACAGATTTGCAAGACTGTAAAAATCAACAATAATTGGAAAGAATATGAAAAACTTTTGGACAATTTAATCAAACATTGGCAGTTTAAAACTGTGCAAAACTGGACAGACCCGTAGTTAACAGAAAGAACCAAATTGGACTAATGAAATTGTCAATTATTAAGTTGCAAATTTCATTAAAACTGGGCAGAATTTCTGAACTGGGACAGTTGAGTAGACAGTAGCTACTCAACTGGGACACATTGACCAGTTTCAACAATTAAAAATTCAAAAACTTATGCTATGCAAACAAAATAAAGTGGCTTATGAACAATTTACAGGACATTTCAGAAATATACTACTAGAAATTCCTCTACAGCTGACTTTCTATACTACTATACTATAGCTCCTTCGGGTAAGAAGTTTCATTTTCACTATCATAGTCGTCGCCGACTTTTTCTGGTAGTGTTTCATAACCAGAATTTCTTTTACACTCTCCATGTGCCCAAAGATTTGCTGCAAGTTCTTTTCTCAAGTTTGATATGTCCTCAGGTTGGAATTTCTCCACATCCTTTCCCATAATCAACAACTCGACATACTTGATTAGGAATGCACCACAATCAGTCCTAAAAAGAACGTTAGCATAGGAAGTCAATTAAATAATATATTTAATAAATAAATCTAAAGTACATATAAATTATATAGCAAATGACAACACTTACGATCCAGTTTGTTTTGGTGATCTTTGCCACTGAATGTCAAATTTATTGAATGCATTTCCAAAAGACTTATGATTTTTCTCAAACTGTGAGAACTTTAGCAAGTGGGGGATCATGCACGCATACATTTCAATGTGTTTAAATCTACTCTCATATGGTTCACTATATATTGAATCGTACACATCAATCCTTTTCTCATTCAAGTCCAATGCCCCCAAAAGAAAATGCGTCACATCATCATTATCTGTTAAATGTAGCCGACATGGAAAAAAGATTTTATCAACCTCTGTCCAAGCAATTCCACATCTACGATTGTCACCCCACATATATGGTATTATGAGAACCAGTTGATTATCACCACACCAAAACTCATCTGAAGCATTTTCATTGAAATCCTCATACACATGTAGCATATAGTTATCAAAAACTATATCTGTAGTTGTGCAACGAAATGGATGGGTGCAAGGGTGATAGCATTTCTTCTTTCTCAAAATATACAAGGCAATGCCAATATGCTTCATAAAAAGGCAAAAAAAGAAAAAAAAATCCATCAGTCATAAATAATTAAAAAAATAATAAATTAAGAAGAAAGAAAAGAAATGCCTTGTAAATTATCAAACCTTATCATCAAGTACATAGCTACTAACTGAAAGCTCAAGGAAGAACATTTTGCTATTGATTTTTTGATTGTACAATTTATATGAATTCTTTCTCACACCATTATCCTCAGCATATATATCAGTTTGTCCCCTGAAAATTTGAAATAATATCAAAGTTAGAAAGCTTAGAAGTCAGTCCTCAATTAAGGACACTTAGTCCTGAAGTTAGAGTTGGAAGTTCAAAAATTAAGGATAGGTAGTCCTTAACTTAGACTTATAAGCTCATAAATTAAGGACGGTTAGTCCTGAACTTAGAGTAACAAGCTCATAAGTTAAGGACTCTTGGTACTGAACTTAGAGTGAAAGTTCAAAAATTAAGGACACTTGGTCCTGAAGTTAGAGTTGGAAGTTCAAAAATTAAGGACAGGTAGTCCTGAACTTAGAGTTGGAAGCTCATAAATTAAGGATAGTTAGTCTTGAACATAGAGTAACAAGCTCATAAGTTAAGGACACTTAGTCCTGAACTTAGAGTTGGAAGTCCATAAATTTAAGGACACTTAATCCTGAACTTAGAGTTTGAAGCTCAAAAATTTAGGACACTTAGTCTTGAATTTAAAATTAGAAGTTCAAGACACAAATGTAAGCAATTAAGAAATAATGAATACATTTAGAGATTTACATTTTTTTGCGACCCTTCCTTTTCTCCTTGCCCAACCACCCAATGAATTTCTTCAATAACTTTTCATCATCTTTGGCATAATGAAAAATACATTTACGAGTATATTTTGATTTTATCTAGCCCGTATACTCGGTAGTATTTTCATTGTGCGACATCGATGTTCCTCTTTTGTTTATCTGTTCAAAAGGAGATTTCAAATGCCAACTAAGCTTCTTATTCCTTTTCCCTCGACCAAGCTCTTCTTGAACATTTCTTTCAACATCCATAGACAAACCCTCATCAATGCTGTGTAGTCGGAGGAGTAGGAGTAAACATAGCAAATGATGGACTATCAAAACCAATACTATCTCGCTTCCTTTTCCTAGTATATTGGTTAATGACTGCATTTTTATTTTGCTCTGCAAGCAACACTACATATACATTAGTTTGCTGCAAGTCCTCAATTCTAGGACAAATTGTCAAATGAAGAAACAAAAAATCAGGACATAATTTTTGAAATGTACTGACAATTTGAAATATGAATCTAATATTAAGGACACAATTCTCCAAAATGTCCTTAACTTTTGGAATTTCACTTGAAGAAATGAACTTAATACCTGTGTTAGCCACTCTGTCTTCTTGTATTTCTTTAACAAATAAAGGAGCTGAGATATTGCTTATACTTATTCCATCCATTGCATTTTCTTTATCTTGTAATTGTTCTCCATGTTCTTCGCTTGCAAATTCACAAGATTCTGCAAATATTTACAAGAGCTAACACAATTAGTACTTGTTACTAATCTTTGACTAAAACTAACATGTATAAGATGAAAAAACTCTGTCTAACCTTTTGCAATTGTCAAGATCATGCCAGTTAAGTTATTATCTTGACTAGAATAATTTTGACTTCCAAAATTGTCTCTAAGAGAGAGAGGTGTAGAGATATCATATGTTCCTTCTACACATCTGCAAACAATCTCACTTATGCTTGTTCCTTGTGTATTTTCTATGTCTTGAGATTGTCCTCCACTTCTCTCTTTTGAAATTTCATCATCTTGATGTTTCACTCCATCTTCCTTTCTTTTAATTTGCTCTGCAAGCAAAACTACAATAATTAAGAAGGGGAAAATTAGCAAATCATGCTAGAATGCGGCCTTGTTGAGAGTAAACTGGGAACAAATTTACAATCAAAACAATCAGATATTCCTAGCAAAATTGGGGCAGAATTTCTGACTCCCAAGTCCACACACAAAAATTTCAGTAGCAAGACAACAATGGAAAACCAGTTACCGAGCTTCACTAGTTAGAATTCAGTTGTCGATCAAGATTTCTAAAGACTACAAATCAACTTCAGCATATCAATTTGAATACCAAATTTTCAGCTTCAATACATACAGAGAAATCAACTTAACTCAACAGACCTTAAACCAAAAATCTCAGCCAGTTGAAACAAAGAAGAAATTCACCAGTCAATAACATCAAGATAGAAATATATAAATACTCCCATAAAATCCAAACCAGCATCCAATGCAGCTAAAAGAACATAATTATACTTTTGCCACCATTTCTTTCTGTATCATATGTTCAAAATAATCTAATTTTTCAAAGAAAGAACTTAATACCTATGTTGTCCACCCTATTGTCTGATATTTCTTTAAGAACTGACGGAGTTGACATATCGTATGTTCCTTCAACATATTTATCTTGAGATTGCACTCCATATTATTTCCTTGCAGCTTCAAAAGGTTCTGTAATATTTACAATTAATTCTTGTTACTAATAGTTTACTGAAACTAACATGCAACAGATCATGAAAATTCCATCTAACCTTGATTGGCATCATTTTAATTTCCAAAATTCTCTTTAAGGGAAAGAGGTGTAGATAGATCGTATATTCCTTCTACACATTTGCATACAATCTCACTTATACTTGTTCCCAATGGATTTTCTATATCATGAGATTGCACTCCAGATTTATAAATTATTTCTGTTACACTTCTCTCTTTTGGATTTTCCTGATCTTGACATTCTACTCCATCTTGAAATTCCACTCTAGCAAAAGATTCTACACATATTTGTAACCGCAAAACAGTTAATATTTATTACGCTATTGAATATAAATTTACAATGACAACAAATTCAAAAACTCTATCTAACCTTTCCCAATTTTGATGCACATATCAATTTCATTTTCTAGATGCACATCTCTATAAAAGCTTTCATAATGATCTTCTAGATGCACATCTATATCGTCACATTGATCATCAACTGCATCTTTGCTAATTGGAACACTAGGTTCTCTCTCTTTGTTCCTTTCATGAGATTTCTCAAGAAGCTTCAATAAAGTATCAACCTTTGACACTAGGTTTTTCTTTAAAGCATGTGAGATAATATTAAAAATAAGAATCAGAATGTTAACTGCTTATTAGAGTTACAAGCACAAAAATTAAGGACAAGTAGTCCCCAACTTAGAGTTCCAAGTTCAAAAAATAAGGACATGTAGTCCTAAACTTAGAGTTACAAGTTCAAAAATTAAGGGCATGTAGTCCTAAACTTAGAGTTACAATTAAGGACATGTAGTCCTAACCTTAGAGTTACAACTTCAAACATTAAGGACACTTAGTCCTTAACTTAGAGTTACAAGCACAGAAATTAAGGATAGGTAGTCCTGAACTCAGAGTTCGAAGTTCAAAAAATAAGGACATGTAGTCCTGAACTTAGAGTTACAAGTTCAAAAATTCCTAAACTTAGAGTTACAAGCTCAAAAATTAAGGACAGGCAGTCCTAACCTTAGAGTTACAACTTTAAAAATTAAGGACACTTAGTCATGAACTTAGAGTTACAAGCTCAATAATTAAAGACACTTAGTCCTTAACTTAGAGTTACAAGCACAAAAATTAAGGACAGGTAGTCCTGAACTCAGAGTTCCAAGTTTAAAAAAATAAGGACATGTAGTCCTGAACTTAGAGTTACAAGTTCAAAAGTTAAGGACAGGTAGTCCTTAGAGTTACAAGTTCAAAAATTAAGGACACTTAGTTCTGAACTTATAGTTACAAGCACAGAAATTAAGGACATCTAGTCCTGAATTTAAATTTAGAAGCTCAAAAATTAAACACATGTTACCTTGATGTTATTTTGTATCCTTTTTTCTGATAAAGTTATTTTTTGATGTATTTTAACACTTTCTGCCTGCCAATCCTTTTTGAACTTCTCCGATAATCTCTGAATCAATAACCATAAGAACAAAAATGTCTCTTAAGCAAAAATAAGCAAATAAAAAACTAATGGTATTCAAAGACAGAAAACTTACATTAACAATTTCTTTAAGCAAGCCTTCATCAAATTGTGTTGAAGGCATTGAACTTTGAACTTGAGATAATTGCACATGCATACTAGCGGGCTCCACATCTTCTTCAGAAGAAATAAATGGTACCATCTCGAGCAACTGAAACACCTATTATATAAGGAAAAAAAAGTGAGTATTTAGAACCAAAACATATAAACAAAAAGATAGATAGTAATCCTATTAACTTACCTTTTCATTATGGAAGTACTTTTTACATAGGCTGTCTTAATGAGGAGATTGTATATCTGAATAACATAGCATTCGAGGGAACCCACATTCTCTGAAGTTCACAAACGGATTTTCCTGATAAACTGGGAATACTTCCATAGTTCAAACACAGAAGGCGAAAGGGAAGCCAAGTATAGTATAACTGTCCTTCTCTTTATCTTTCTATTTCTCTCTCTCATTCTCATTCTCATTCTCATTGTCTGAATTATTTTGTTTGGGATTCAAGCAACTCTTCAATGATTTGAGTAACTTTTCATAACAAAGAAATCCCCAATTGAAAGAAGAGTAGAGTTCATCGTCATTAATGATTTTCATTACTCGCTCAGACACATTCCGAGTCTTGCGCTTCCCCATCAACAGAGAATCAATAAAATAAATTATTGCCAACTTCACCTCATCGTCGTCGCTGCCTACAAATGATGCATCTGTACCAGATGGGTAACTAGTAATAAAATGCCACAAATCGTCTAACTCAATTCTATCCTTTCCAGGGAAGTAGACTTTAGAAAGCCTATTATATCTTTCACTCAAAATTTTGAAGTCCACTGAAGAAGAACATTTTAACCCAGTAATTATCTGGAAGGCTTCACGTGTAAACTTCACTTGATGATCAAAATTTTTGAATGTCATTGAATTCGTGTCATTGCTTACAATTTCATAAAGCAACACACAATGAATAAGTTTGCCACAGAATTTCACACCTTCCAATTGGAAAAAGTTTCCGAAAACACCATTTCTCAACTTCTTCCATTGCGTGTTCGACAAAAAACTTTTTATTGTTTCCTTATACTGAAAATCTCTTTTTCAATAGCTCATCAAATTACGCCAATCACCAAACTCGAAAACACGATCTCCTTCCATTAACACACTATAAAGAAGGAAATAGAATGTAAATAGTAGGACTATTTTTCTGAAATGTCCTTAATATTTAAACTAAAAAATAAAAATTCAGGACCTAATTAGATGCATCTTTAATAGAAGCACAATTAANAAGTTTGAAGTCCACTGAAGAAGAACATTTTAACCCAGTAATTATCTGGAAGGCTTCACGTGTAAACTTCACTTGATGATCAAAAACCTTGAATGTCATTGAACTCGTGTCATTACTTACAATTTCAGAAAGCAACACACAAGGAATAAGTTTGCCACAGAATTTCACACATTCCAATTGGAAAAAATTTCCGAAAATACCATTTCTCAACTTCTTCCATTGCGTGTTCGACAAGAAACTTTTTATCGTTTCCTTATACTGAAAATCTCCTTCACAATAGCTCATCAAATTACGCCAATCATCAAACTCGAAAATACGATCTCCTTTCATTAGCACACTACAAAGAAGGAAATAGAATATAAACATTAAGACTATTTTTCTGAAATGTCCTTAATATTTAAACTAAAAAATAAAAATTCAGGACCTAATTAGATGCATCTTTAATAGAAGCACAGTTAATAATACAAGTATTTAGCAAAATTCTTAAACACAGTTAGCATATAAATTTATCTTTAGCCAAAATTCTCAATGACTAAACTACTCTGATTGTATATTACATAATCAATATATTGATTGAACCACAAACACAATTCAATGCCAAAAGGTTCTCAATAACTTTCTCAGAAAATTCACTTCTTATTCCTCAGCGAATCAAGCTATAATCATTATTTTGGATATTTTTACTTTTACTGCTAAGACGCACATACTTGATCACAAATACAACATTATGATCCAATGTTATCGCTGAATTAGAGATATACAAAAAGAAAAATGCATAAAGCAAAATAGAAAACATACAATTCGATTCAGAAAAACGTCGACAAGTTCGCTGCAAAGAAGATGACAAAGGAGTAATGATGAAGTTGGACAAAGGATATGAGCTCAGGATTAAACCCAGTGCTGACACAGCTGCAATCTTCGGGACTAAAATTTCTCTTGTGATATGACTTATCTTCCCTCAAACAATAAAATTTAATATATTCGATGCAGAGAAGATGACAGACTTACTGCATGTAGGTAGAGAAGTAACGAGATGAAGTTCTGGAGAGAGAAACGTGGGTTTTGAAATTTTGATAAAGGGTTTGGGAAAGAAAAGAGATAGAAGAATGGGTAAACATATCTTTTCATATTAATTTTAATAGAGTAGTGGCTATTTTTGCTCAATATTAGAATTGTTGGATAAAAAATAAATACTACCTTAAATAGTGGCTACCTCACACCATTTTTACCTAAAAGTGATCTTTGCCCACTTAATAGGGCCTTATAAGGTTTGCCCATTAATATTCTTGGCCCATGAACACATCAATCAATTGGGCCGTTGGCTCAGCATTGTGGTCTACAAATTGGGCCCGGAACGGATAACTACGCACGCGTCCTTTAGAATTATTCTGATTTTCATATTTTAGCTAAAGAAAGTCTAGAAAGAAAATAAAAACTGAAATCAAATTCAATAAATAAGCTAAGCCGAAAATTAACATACTGACATATATCCTTTTAATTAAACATCTTTCAACATTATGAAGTGGTTAAACTTGATAAATTGTGAAGCTTAGGTGTGATAGCAGTATAACAAAAGATTACAATAAAAAACGAAATATTTTATGGAGAAAAAAGAGATAGTATGTTTATCCTCTAAATCATAGGCACTGATCCAGCCTTCTCTATTCCACTATGTTGTATGCAACCATATATTTTGAACTTTAACAAACAATAATGATGTGGGAATTAATTCTTCAATTTGGTCAGCGGAGAAAGAAAGACAAACGATGTTTCGTTATCTTCCTATCATTTTCTTTGAAAGCTGAAGTCCAGTTTTAACTATATATGTGGAATTCGCGATTGGCGCTTGTTTGAAATCTGTCCATAAGACTTGCTTCCTCCAACTTATGCTTTCAAGTCACCCTTTCTTGTCGTTTTCCTTTATTGTTAGTATTATATAAAAGGCTATATCATTATTTAACATAATCAATCCAATATGAAAGAGGTTGTGACAAGGTGGGTTGCTCTAATGGTAAGCACCCTCCACTTCCAACCAAGAGGTTGTGAGTTCGAGTCACCCCAAGAGCAAGGTGGGGAGTTCTTGGAGGGAAGGATGCCGGGGGTCTATTGGAAACAGCCTCTCTACCCCAGGGTAGGGGTAAGGTCTGCGTACACACTACCCTCCTCAGACCCCACTAGTGGGATTATACTGGGTTGTTGTTGTTGTAATCCAATATGAAAGAATCAAATCAATGAAAGAAAAGCGATAAATATGAGCATTATGAGCACGTAATATTTGCCCTACGAAATACTCCTACAAAATCCATAAAAAAAAAAAATCTAATTATTTTTTATTTTTATAGAATTTCTAGGAATTTCTCTTTAATTGTTTGTTCGCATTTAGTTGTGTTTTTGTACATATTTAATATCTCAAATCATAAAAATCCATATATATATATATATATATATAAACTAAAAAAATTGGTCAAATCTTTATTTCATGGCATTTTTAGATTTTAATTGCATTTTAGGATTTAGTTACATGTTAATTGCATAATTAATACATGAAAATAGGTTATTAGGTTAATTTTGCAAATCAGTAAGAATTAAAAGTGTTCAATAAAATGATTATTTTTGAAATTGAGAGAAAGGAAAGAAAGAGGTTGTTTGGTCTTATTTCGAACTAGACCAAAGGAATCTCAGCGGCCCAATTTCCTCACAAAATCTCGCACAGCCCAATCCCCAATCCGGTCCAATTTTCCCATAAACCAAAACGGCCCCGTTTAATCCCGATCTCATCCCCACCGTTCATCAAATCTTGATCTAACAGACCGGAACTGGTTTCCCCATCCTATAAAACTATCTGAAATAGCCCCCAAAACCCTAAAGACCAAATTCATTTCCCCCCATCTCTCATCTCTCACTCTCTCTCATAACAGCTGCCGGAAATCACCCAAAGCGGTAGCCCACCACCAATCTCCCTCAAATCTTCACCCCATACTACTCACCTCATCCTCAATCCAAATTCACCATTGATTTTCCTAAAATCCCCACCAAACGCATGGATTTTTAGATCTCAAAATCCCAGAAACCCTAGATTCACCCTTTTTAAAATTTTCTTCTAATTTAGGCTTGCTTTATGCTATGACCTGCATCAGTCGACTGCTCTTGTTGAGAGCTATCGATTGATATTGGTTTTATAACATTCTTTAGTCACCAATATTTTGTAAAAGCTCCACGGGTTCGCCGCGTTTCTTTCCTCTCTATCTCCCTACATTCNTCCAATGTTTTGTAAAAGCTCCACGGGTTCGCCGCGTTTCTTTCCTCTCTATCTCCCTACATTCGATTCTCTGGCCAAGCTATGATCGTTGTTGTTATATGCAACTACTATCTCTGCTTTTCAAACATTGAATCAATGCTCGCGTAACGATATCGACCACCGCTCGGATTCCTGGAGGCCGGCAATAATGTCGTCAATGGTTAATCCTTCTTTTCTTTTCATTACTCAATTGCCTGATTTACTGATTGATTGACATTCTTTATGTTTTGNACCAATATTTTGTAAAAGCTCCACGGGTTCGCCGCGTTTCTTTCCTCTCTATCTCCCTACATTCGATTCTCTGGCCAAGCTATGATCGTTGTTGTTATATGCAACTACTATCTCTGCTTTTGAAACATTGAATCAATGCTCGCGTAACGATATCGACCACCGCTCGGATTCCTGGAGGCCGGCAA
>AWOL01S0008882.1:0-10527 GCA_000715115.1 Nicotiana otophora
TACCGCCGCGTGAGCCTTACATTTGAAATAGGTTTTGAAAATAATTTTCCCGAAATAGCTACACGCACTTTAGCCCACCTTATGACGTTGAATGTTGTGTGTACATGTTTATGCTATTGATCTGTACAAGTTAAGTAAAGTGAGTATCTTATGACTTGAAAACCTCATCACTACTTCACCGAGGTTAGTTCTGATACTTACTGAGTATATGGGGTCGGTTGTACTCATACTATACTTCTTCTCCTTGCGTGCAGATCTTGGAGCCGAGCCGCTATGGATGATGGAGGCTAGCATTGAAGATGCACCAGCATTCCATATACAAGCTATCACTTGTTCATGGTAGTTTAGGACTTTATTCCTGTTTATGTAAATTTCAAACAAATGATGTAAGCTTTGTTTTTTTTCATATTGGAGTTATTATTCTTATTCGCTCATGACTTGTTCTACCAGTCCTTGGGATATTCGTATTGATTTCTGCAATTTTTATATTTTTATTTATTGGATGATTCCCATTCTTGATTGTAGCATATGTTAGTTGGTTACCTAATAGGATGGGTTAGGTGCCATCACGGCTTGGTGAGATTTTGGGTCGTGACACTACAATCATTCCAACAAGTCAATATACTTCCTATAAACTTTTCCCAAGGCTTGAAACATCAAAAACAATAATAAAACCAAGAATCAAAGATCAAATCCATCTCTTAGCTTTCAAACATTCCAACTTCGCCGAATGCGTCCGAATTATACTTAGACATTCTGGATTACAACCAAATGTTGCACACAAGTTCCATACAAGCAAATGAACCTATGCAAGGTCCCCGAAACACCATTCAGATCCCGATAACATCAATGTCACCTATCGGTCAAACCTATGAACTCTCTTATTCTTCAAATTGCCAACTTTCGACAAATAGAGTCAAAATCTTCTAGGAACCTCCAAAACCAAATCTGAACATATGCGCAAGTCCAAAATCACCATACAAATCTACTGGAACCATCACATCACCAATTCGAGGACAATTACTCAAAACTTAAAACTAAAATCTTGGTCAACTCTTACAACTCAAGCTTCCAAATTAAACGAAGTGTTCCTTTACACTGGCAAACCTTCCCGAAACCAAACCAACCATCCCCACAAGTCAAAAAATATCAAAAGAAGCTATGGGAAGCATCAAATAGGGAAACGGGGCTCTAATACTCAAAACAACCGGCCAGGTTATTACATGTATGAGTAAAAAATCACGGTACTCATTATGTATTTAAGTCTAGCCTTGAAGAAACAGTGACGAGGGTTGACAATGACATTTACTATCACTCCAATAAAAAAAGTGATGAGGGGTCGACAGTGACTCTTACTATCACTCATGTAAGCAAGTGAAAACATAATTGAAACATGTGATAAGGCATGATATCATCAATCAAGTCCAAAAGTAGAAGCACAATAAATCTAGAATTTAGTCATTCTTTTCAGACAAAGAGATAAAATACAATATCATTTATCTCAGTTCTTTTTAAAATTTTGATACGAGTAAATCAACGATCATATAGAGGCTACTTCATGAGTCTAGGTTGCAAATGCATGCTCATGATCCACTCTTAATCCTTATTGCACAAATCCAAATTGAGCACCAACCAGGGTGTATGCAGTCACAGGCCCAAAGTAACATAGCTAATCACCTGACTCCATAGGGACTGATCCATATCCAAGCGCTGTTATGGCAAACCTGATCCAATCATAATATTGTTGTGGCGTGAAAACTAATCCAATCATAATACCATAAATAATCAATAACGAATATTCGCTCACAATGTCCTTGGTGTTAAAATTCGCAACTTTCCTCAATATCCAACTCTCTAACTCATGCATATGCATATGAAATAATATAATAAAGATGTATCAGGATATAATAATAAAATGTGGTATTTACATGAATAAGAGATGGATATGGCTAATCATGTATTTCCACTTTTATAACAGTTAAATATGCTTATTTAACATTCTTTAGTCTGATCATGATATCAACAAGAGGAAACTAAACCAATATCCATTAAATCACAAATCAAGTAGGACATTTGTATGATTATAACCAAATTAGAGAGCTCAACATGATGATAGAATCCTATCATGTTCAAATCAACAAGTCATAATGTCACGACCCAAAATCTCACTGGAGCCATGATGGTACCTTACACCGCTAGCTAGCCAAGCCAACAACAAATATACGGAAATAGACTTTAACAAAGATAAGAAATAGTCTCAAAAGCGGAATAATATAAATAACTGAAATTATAATACCAATACAAATGAAATCACCCTATGATCTGGTGTCATCGAGTACATGAGCTCTACAGATTGATAAATACAAAGTTGGAACAAAATACGATACTGTCTGGAAGACTGAACAGTAAGAACATAAGATAAAAGAGGGAACCTCAATGCATGCGAATGGAACAGTAGTGCTACCTCAAAATCTCCAAGCTAATCCGGATACATGTCACTATAAACCACCACTATCAGTAATACCTGGATCTGCACATGAAGTGTAGAGTGTAGTATGAGTACAACCGTCCCCATGTACTCAATAAGTATCATGCCTAACCTTTGGCTAAAAGTGGTGACGAGCTTGAAAAGGTCCGATGCTCACTTCCCACAACCAACATTAATAATAACAGCAGAAATAATAGCATATAGAGAAATGCAACTCAAATAATAATAGGATCAGCTTAACACAATAGGGGGAGAAATATGCATGCTTTTCAGATATAACAGTCAAGGTGTCAACTTCCACATAATTCACTTCGACATGTATGTAACAAGATAAAATAGTAATATCAAACTCTAAATCAAGCAGAGACATCGTGTTACGCCTCGACCTCGGGGAGCACGACCGATGCTCAACCGAGATAACCCGACTGAGCAAGCCTACTAGATTTCCTTCTACCCAAATCACCCATAAATAAAGAGAAGGTAAATCTTCATTAATTAACACCAAGAGAGTTCATGAACAACACTAATTCCATCACCATTTGTTACTTCATTTATAAAGTCCCAAAATACATACACTTTCATTGTTGAAGTGGAATATGTAATACATATACGACATTACTATCTTGACCTTCCCAATACCAATACACAACCCACACCATGTCTACGGAGCTTCTAATAGATACAAAAGAGTACAATGATAGTGTCAGCAACAAGGCTCCGGCTATACCTCAAAACATAATACACATACAATAAAAGATGCACGACCCCGAAATGAAGTGGGGCTCACCAAGCCAACCGGGAAGAGAGTGTACCGTTATCATTGATCAATTCCCTCCGCTATAGAACCACCTACATCCATTAAAGATGCAGCACCCCCGGAAACAGGGATGTTAGTACATGTCGAATAGCACTAGTATGAAATCCAAATACCTATGCAAGGACTTGGAAATACAACATGAATATGATGAATCATGGTAACAATAAAAGGCTTAGTTAGCCGTTAAAGCCATAACAAATTTATTAAGAGATTTCAATAACATTTATAAACTCTTAAGTCGAGGATCCTCTACAACTACCTTTATACAAAGCGGCCCGGCCGCCTCACCCCATTGTATACGGGTGGAGGTACAATCATAATATCAGAAACTCTACACAAAGCGGCCCTACCGCCTCACCCCAATGTATGCGGGTCGAGGTGTATTCACAATACCACAAAATCAGCCCGTCTCACCCCAATGTATGCGAGTGGAGGTGTATTCACAATATCACAACTCTACACAAAGCAGCCCTGCCGCCTCACCCCAATGTATGCGGGTGGAGGTATATTCACAATGCCACACTTCGGATTCCCAAAACGATAATAGCTGGTATAAAAGAGTTCCCTTTCAAACCAACCTACTTTTGCCTTAGCAAGAGTAGGTTTATAAGGTTTCCTCATATGAGAAATAAGTGTTTAATCACATTGATTTCATACAAGATGTTCTTCCCCAAAGGGGTATAACATAATTAAGTCAAAATTAGAGAATCATTAACACACGAGGGTTCTGGCACATTATGCCAATCGAAAATCAATTCTACTAGTTTGAATACCCCACATCAATAGCGTTCCATATTCGAACTTCACACGATGGAGTTTTATAAGAACACGGGAATTCCAATACCAAAAAAAGTATTTAGCCTTCATACCTTGCTTTGAGCTTTCCTTAATTCACTACACAGTTTTGAAAATCCTAGAAACTTTGATCTATTTAGAGACATAGCAAAATTGAACACAAAGTAGGAAGATATTCATGGTTTCAGCTCTTTTGAGCATTTTATCAAACACTAGGTGTGCGAATTTGATTATTAGATTCTTCCACAAGATTTCCTTCACTCCACAACTAACTCAATACCAAGAGTTTACTCATACTAGTTCAATTACCTCCCCACCATCCTTATAGCTATATGCATGCATAAATAACAACTCTCATACCCAAGAATCATACTCCCAATTACCCATCTTCTACCTAAGCTTGAAATTGAAGACTAGGGTTAGAACCTTACCTCTTGGATGAAAATCTTGTGAGATTTCTTGTTGCATTTCAAAGCTTGGACAAGATGTTGATGAACAAAGCACTAGGGGCTTACTTCTCTCTCTATAGATCACTCTCCTCTTCTCTCTAAAATGATAGGTTTTTGCCTTCAAAACGAGCCCCAATGGCTTTTAATCAACATAGGGCTGGGTAAAACAATTATAAAAATGAAGCCCCGACATAGATATGCGGTCATATACACGACCGCATAATGCTTCTGCGTTTTGCAAACGGACCGCATAGTGGCCCTCAAGAACTTGGCACTTCTGCCTCACTTTGCGGCCAGTCTGCAGTCCACACACTAATTCTGCGATCGCATAATGCACCGCAAAACTCCCCTTTGAAATTTTTTATGCTGGATCTACGATGGGTTGTGTGGCCCGCGAAATGATTATGCGGCCGCATACTGGACTGCATAATGGTCCAAAAATTTGCCCAGATTGTTGCTTCAGTCTGCGGCAGATCTGCAGTTCGCAGATCAGTTCTGCGAGAGTGGACCGCAGAAATGCCCTGCACTTCCAAAACATTTCTTCAACTCCCCAATGCGCTGTTCAACCCAAAAAGTCCAAACCTTCATCAATGCATAAGGCTACCTCAGCATCACGAAACCCCGGGTTTTGGGTGAAATGTTTCGGGGCCTTACACATCGAATACTAGTTAGCATGAGGAAAATTACAACTCTATGCCTGCATGTAAGTTATACATGCCATATCAACAAATACCACAGTTAAAATATCAAGTATATAAAATCTCAGCACATTAAAAATGTCTGGCACATGATCCCTCTCCATCATAGTCTCAACATATCACGCCCCGAACCTGGGCCTGGACATAACACGACACCCGGTGCTTGACTACATGTGACCAAGCGGACCAACTGGCTGACTGAATCAACATGTGATATCATAACATACCGAATGCGGAAGATAAACTAACACATGCTAATATTCTGAAATGATAACCGATATAAATCAAAGTGTGGAAACACTAATATAAGTCAGAAACTTATCTGAAGCCAGCATTACTTAACATAAAATCCCGTGACACTGTCTAACTGTTACTCTAGTCTATGAAGCCTCTAATGAAGTACTGAGAACATTGACTTTCTGTCAATACTGAAAGACTAAATGTAATGATAATGCCCGGAAAGAACTGGGGCTCACCAAATAGATGGTACGAGAATCCTAACGCTCTGAATCGTCAACCTGTAAGTCGTCACCTGCACGTGAGATGCATGCCTCGGGCAAAAGGGGCGTCAGTACATTTGAATTGCTTTGGTATGTAAAGCAATAGAAAGAAAGAACTATAAATACTAAAACTGAAACTGAGCTGATAACTGATAACGGAACTGATAATTGATAACTGAAATGAACAAAGGAAGTAAGGATATGAATACTCCCTCTTCTGAATAGTGAACCACCTGTTTAATATGAATAAATAAACTGCGGCCTCAGACCCAATATACATGTACACAAACTGCGGCCTCAGACCCAATATACATGTACACAAACTGCGGCCTCAGGCAGGTATACATATACATAACTACGTCCTCTGTCCCAAAGATGCATAAAGCATAAACTGTAGCCTCAGNCTAAGTATACATATACATAACTACGTCCTCTGTCCCAAAGATGCATAAAGCATAAACTGTAGCCTCAGGCCCAAAGATGCATAAATCATAAACTGCGGCCTCAGGCCCAAATACATGTGTTCAACATTCAGGGATTTATAACCAGGAACTGAGAATCATCCTGCAATACATGATACTGAAATACTAAATCATATTAAGTTACATGTGTAAGGCCTAGTAAAATTTTTACCTAAAATCCGGGGTTTCGTGGTGTCGACGTAGACTTATGTGTTGACAATTGTAGGGATTCAGGACCCGATATGGGCACTTTGAATTTCTAGTAATGTCTTTTTGGCTAACAAATGCCTCGGTAACTGTCATGGATCTTATGAACCGAGTTTTCAAGCCGTTCCTTGACTTTTTTATGCTAGTGTTCATTGACGATATTCTGGTATATTCACGAAGTCGAGAGGACCATGCCGATCACCTTAGGGCAGTTCTACAGACTCTATATCAACACAAGTTTTATGCGATGCTTTCGAAATGTGAATTTTGGCTTGAATCTGTTACATTCTAGGGGCATGTCGTCCCCAGAGAAGGAATTAAGGTTGATCCTCAGAAGATTGCAACTGTGAAGAATTGGCCTAGACCTACAACTCTAATGAGATTCGAAGTTTCTTGGGCTTAGCTGGATATTACTGTCACGACCCAAATCAGAGGGCCACGACTGGCACCCAGTTCCTACTCAACCAAGCGCCACATACCTTATTTTTTTGTTTTTATAAGTTTCGTCATGGGCCATTGTCACGCCCTAAAACCGAGGAGCGCGACCGGCACTCAATCAAGTGAACCCGACCGAGTAAGCCTGTTAGATTCCTTCTACCCAAACTCATTCATGAATAAAAAGAATATATATTTTCCTTAATTAAATAATAAAGTGGCCATGTATGCAATTATCAATTTCTTACCATAAGTTTCACCATTTTTAGAGTCTCAAATGGACAAGTAATACAACCACAACATAGCATAGTTTGTCATTCCCAGCACTAATACACAACTCACACTATGTCTATGGAGCCTCTATAGATAAAGATGAGTACAATGATAATGCCGGCAAGTCCCCGGCTATACCTCAAACAGAATACGTAAAGAACAAAAGATACATGACCCCAGGATGAGGTGGGGCTCACCAAGTCATCTGGGAAGAAGGTGTACTGCTATCACTGATCAATATCTCCTGCTGTGGAACCACCTGCATCCATTTAAAGATGCAGTGCCCCCGGCAAAAGGGACATTAGTACCGTCGAATAGCACTAGTATGAAAACTAAACACCAATTTAAGAATTCAGAAATACAAGATGAATATGGTGAACCAATGCGGCAATAGTATAATAATGATAATCGTTTAAACCAGAGCAAGCTTATTAAGAGCTATCAATAACATTTATAGGATTTAAGATGAGATCCTTTGTAACCATCTTCAAACAAAGCGGCCCCGCCGCCTCACTCGATGTATGCAAGTGGAGGTGTATGTACACTACCACAACTCTACTCAAGCAGCCCTGCCGCCTCACCCCAATGTATGCGGATGGATGTATAACCACAGTACCAAGAACCTACACAAGCGTCAACGATACCAATACCAACACAAAGCGGCTATGCCGCCTCACCCCAATGTATGCGGGTGGAGGTGCATCAATGATACCAATACAACACAAAGCGGCTATGCTGCCTCACTCCAATGTATGTGAGTGGAGGTGCATCAACGATACCAATACCAACACAAAGTGGCTATGCCGCCTCACCCCAATGTATGCGGGTGGAGGTGCATCAACGATACCAATACCAACACAAAGTGGCTATGCCGCCTCACCCCAATGTATGCGGGTGGAGGTGCATCAAAATTTCAATCTTTACACAACTTGGCATAATAACTTTCATATAAATCACGACTTGAAATTTATAACATGTGGATACAAAATCCATAGTTTGAAACACATCCTTAATTTCTAATGCAATATGATAAGAGCATTTGAAACACAAATTGAACATATATCTTTATCACAAAACTTATCGGAATACTCTGTTTGTAATCAACATCTTGGAACTTACAAGGATAATGGGAATTCCAATTCTTAAAGAAGCGTTTAGACAATATACCTCAATTGAGCTTCCTTAAACCTTAAAACGTTCCGGAATTGTTATCTACTTCAATCTATTTAAAAATACAACAAATTGAACCAAAATTAGGAAGATGATTATGGTTCTAGCTCATTTGAGCAATTTATCAAACACTAGGGGTGCATTAAGGTTTCAAGGCCCTTTTATGGAGGGATCTATCATCCCACAACCCAATCTTTAACATTATTAGCTCAACAATCTTCCTACACCCTTTGATAACACATGCATGTAAGATAAACAACTCTCATGCCCAAAAATTATCTTTATAATTACCCATTGTCAGAAAATTTTGAAATTAGGGTTTAGGGTGGAGAATCATACCTCTAGGATGAAGACCTAGTGAACTTCCCTTCTTAATCTTTAAAAACTTGAGCAAGAATTGAAGAACAATTATTGAAGAACACTTTCTCACTCTAGGGCACTCTCTCTCACTCTAAAATATCAGATTATAGCTCAAAAATGACTCAAAGAGTGTACTTAACGAAATAGGGTCGGGTTTTAAAAACCCAAAAATGGAGCTTCAGAACAAGGTATGCGGTCGCATAATCGATATGCGGACCGCATATTGATCGTATAATTGGTTACAAATTTCGCCAGAGTTTCTTTTGTAACTAGGCCTATCTACCTGTCAAGGAGCCCCAGAAACACATCCTAACAACATATACGTATGCCAACAACGTAACATAATATAAAACAATACCAACTATTGCCTCACAAGCAATTATATTACCAGAATGGAACACCCTTAACATCAAATGTACAAATCATACATAATTCATAGAAAGAAACTCCTAGAATTTTTTCACAGATCACAACTTTATAAATACATGGTCATTCAAACAAATAAGGATACTTTTTCTTCATTTCTTCCTCGGCCTCCCAAGTAGTCTCTTCAACCTGTTGGTTTCGCCATAGCACTTTTACGGATGTAACTTCTTTATTTCTCAACTTTCGAACTTGCTTATCAAGAATGGCAACTGGAATTTTTTCATAAGTCAATTTCTCATTTACCTCAATAGTCGCAACCAGAACAATGAGTGTCGGATCCCCAACTACTTTCTTCAACATAGACACATGAAACACTGGGTATACTAATGACATCTCAGGTGGTAATTCAAGATTGTATGCCACCTCACCGATCCTCTGAATGATTTTGTACGGTCCGACATACCTTCGACTCAATTTTCCTTTCTTACCAAATCGTATTACACCCTTCAAGGGGGAAACTTTCAAGAATACCCAATCATCTTCTTGGAACTCCAAATCCCTACGACGAACATCCGAATAGGATTTCTGACGACTCTGAGCAGTCTTCAATTGCTCCTTAATGATTTTAACTTTTTCCATAGCCTGATGTACAAGGTCTGGCCCTATCAAATCTGCTTCCCCAATTTCGAACCACCCAATGGGAGATCTACATCTCCTACCATATAAAGCCTCGAACGGTGCCATTTGAATGCTAGCATGATAGCTATTGTTATATGTAAATGCTATGAGTGGTAAATGATCATCCCAACTACCTTTGAAGTCTAGAACACAAGCGCACAACATATCCTCAAGCGTCTGAATAGTCCGCTCTGCCTGCCACGGATTTTGCGGGTGAAAGGCTGCACTAAGATTCACCTAAGTACCCAAACCTTTCTGAAATTGCTTCCAAAAGTTAGTAGTGAATTGTGATCCCCGATCAGAAATGATGGAAACTGGGGTGCCCTGCAACCTGACTATTTCTTTGATATACAACTGAGCATACTTCTCCACTGTGTTGGTAGACTTAACCGGAAAAAAGTGTGCTGATTTCCTGAATCGATCCACAATCACCCAAATTATGTCAAACTTGTGCGGAGTGCACGGTAATCCTACCACAAAAGTCCATATTATTCATTTCCCACTTCCACATTGGAATTTCTATGTTATGTGCCAACCCACCGGGCCTTTGGTGTTCGGCCTTCACTTGCTGACAATTTGGACATCTTGCCAAAAAGTCCGCCACATTCCTCTTCATATCATTCCACCAATAGACTTCCTTAATATCATGATACATTTTCATAGAACCTGGGTGCACGGAATACCTAGAAGTGTGAGCTTCACTCATAATTTTTTCCCGGAGACCATCCACATTTGGAGCACAGAGTCGCCCTTGGTACCTTAGTGTACCATCATCCATGCCAAGAGAAAAGGCCATGGTCTTATGTTTATGAATCCCCTCTTTCAACTGC
>AWOL01S0008885.1:4976-18984 GCA_000715115.1 Nicotiana otophora
GGCGGGAGGGATCGTGGCACCCTCTGCGGGTGTAGGAACTGGGGTAGTCTATTCTGGAGTAGACGAATCAGGCAGTGTGATAGTAGGGGGATTATCCTCACCCGCATTATCAAGTAAGGGATCAACAGCCACTCCTGTGGTGGCATTGGCTTCTTGGCCAATTCTCGCTCTCTTTTTAGGTACCATTTACTGAAAGTTAGAAAAATGCACGAGTTAGGGAAAAAACAACATCATGTTCCGCTCTATCGCACTACATAGAACAACAATGAAGGGTATCATTATTAAATGTCCAAGTAGCCCCCTAATTATAGATGTGGTCGACAATACACCGATAAGAAGAGCTCTACTAGACATGGCTCTGAGACATCTTAGGACACTTTCAAACCTTAGGCTCTGATACCAAGTTTGGCATGCCCCAACCTCGGGGAGCGCGACCGGCTCTCAACCGAGTGAACCCGGTCGAGGAAGCCTTACTAAACCTTTCCTACCCAACTCATTCGTAATCCAAAAAGGGAATGCATCACCATTTGTTAAACAGGGGAGAGATCAGTTATATAAATATATAAACGTTGCTAGTTCATTTTTTCTCATATACATTATGTCATAGTAAGTTTTCAAAAACAAAAACACATACGATTCACAATCTAGTGGAAAAGAATTTTAAAATACAACCTGGTCCAACGACCATCCCGACATTCATACCTGACCTACATAAACGTCTACGGAGCCTCTAAGCGTACGAAAGAGCAACATGACGATGCCGGCAAGAAGGCCCCGGCTATACCTCAAAATATGAAAACTTATACAAAATAAGGACTACATGACCCCAAGGAGAAATGGGGCTCACCAAGACTGCTGTGAGGAGAGCACCACTATATGTGATCGACACTATCTGCAATGGAACCACCTACATCTATTCAAAGATGTAGTGCCCCCGGCAAAAGGGACGTTAGTACTATCGAATAGTACTAGTATGTAAGGCAAACACCAATCTTAGTAGAATGAATAGTGAAACAGAGAGAAGGCAGTCATAATAATCAATAAGTACTTCACAGGAATTCAAAGAAACACCAAGTAAGGATCACATAATTTCAAATTCAATCTTTCCATCTTTTTAGGTTAATAATCTTCAGTGTCAAAACCACAACTCACAATGCCACCGTGTTGTTACACGTAGTCCGGTCTCGGGCCGGCTAAGCCATCTCAAGTGAGACATATCCATATCTACAATGTAAATCAATAATTCCAACACAAATGCCACCATGTGTACAGCATGGCGTCCGATCTCGGCCCGATCGGCTAAGCCATCTCAAGTGAGACATATCCATATCTACAATGTAAATCAATAATTCCAACACAAATGCCACCATGTGTACAGCATGGCGTCCGATCTCGGCCCGATCGGCTAAGCCATCTCACTTGAGACATGACCTCTTTCAATTGTTCACTCAATTCACATTTCCTTCCCATCTTTCATTACATGACACAAACAGCCTCATTTTTTAAGTAGTTCTTGGCACTTGGGAACATTTTACAATTCAAGTCTTTCCCTTTTTATTCGTTCAAATAACATCATCATTCATGTCGATAAGTACCATCACATAAGGAATTTCACACATAAGGGAAGGGGCTTGGGAAAGCATAATTACGTTCTCAAATAGCATGATGATATGGTAACCATCTAAAACAATTAGGGATCATGAATCTTTCAATCCAACACACTAAGGCAAACAATTCTAGTATGATCAAGTTGGAACTTACACCCATTATTCGTACACCAAGAGTTCGATTCTAGGAAGAAGAGAGTTAGCCATACATACCTTAATTGCGCTTCTTTAGACTCCATAATTATCCGGAACCCTTAGCAACCTCAATCTATTTTAGCAATATACAAATTGAACCCAAAATTAGGAAAACGTTTATAGTTCTAGTTCACTTTTTATTTTTCCCACACTCTTTATCACATGCATGCAAGATGAACCACCCTCATACCCATGATGTATCGCACTAATACCCCATTATAGCTATGTTTGAAATTAAGAGCTGGGGTGACGAAGTCTTACCTTTTTGGATGAAGAATTTGGTGCTCTACTTGAATATTTCCAAGCTTTGAGTGATGGTTGAAGATTTATTGATGAAAATTAGGCCCTCCCTCTAAAACCCTCTCTCTCTCTAACTCTAGAAATATCATAAATGAGCTTCAAAATAAACTAAAGGGGTGTTTTAATGGAATGGGGGTCGAGTTTTAGATTAAGAAAATGGGTACCCCGATACAGGTCTGCGGTTGCATATGCGACTGTATAATGGTTATGCGATCCGCAAAGTGACTGCAGGAATGGCCCTCAAGGGCCTAAACTTTCGTCCCAGGTATGCGACCAGTATGCGGTCTGTATACTTTCTCTGCAGTTGCATAATGCACCACAGAACTCCCTCCGCAAAAACCCAAGAGGGATTATGCGACCGATATGCGGTCCGCATAGTTATTATGCGGTCGCATAATCGACCGCAAAGCTAACCTCAAATTGGCCAACTCTCTGCTTCACTCAACGGCTATTATGCGGTCCGTAGAGTGATTAGGCGGCCGCATAATGGGCCGCAAAAATGCATTCTTCTGCGAAAAATTTTCCTCTCAGTCCGCAGGGTACCGTTCAATCCAAAAAGTCCGAAACCCCGAGTTTTTGGTTAAAATATTTTTACGGGTCCTTACACTCGCCTTCACTAATTTACTCATCACTTGTTTAAAATAGCATAAAGCTTATAATCACGAAATAATTTCATTCCCGAACTTGCGTCGATTAACTTACGACGAAATTTTATCGTACGAAAATGTGGGATCTAATATCATTCCCTTCTTTGGAACATTCGTCCTCGAATGTTGACTGATATACTTATCATTTTCATAACTTATGTCCTCTGAATACTTTAGTACTTTTCTTACCATCTAAGCAACTGTTATGTGAATAATTCTAAGGGCCAGGGCATTCCCCCTTTTAAGCTTCTTTCTCACACCACGACTTGTAGTCGGAATCCTTCTAATCTCGTAACTGTTGCTACCTTCTATCGTAGATTCGTTTATCCATCCTTATGACTTTACTTCCATAACTCTTACTTTGATTTATCGTTATTAAGGGCTGCTACCGAACTCCAGGTTACTTTTGTTGCTTATCCTATATGCAATAAGCTAAGTCCTTTAATGCCCCCTCATTACTGCTCATCTTAATAACGACGGCCTAATCTCATCTCATACTTTGTGACCTTTGTCCATCCATTGTTGATTCATATTAATACCGATAACTTGGCCTCTTATATAACACTACCGCGAGGGCTCACGTCTCATTGGGGATATCTGGAGTAATTAGATTGATCCACCTAGGGGCGATACTATATTTCCATAACCGTATTTCATAGTATCCCAATGTGATTCACCTTACGTGGGTATTTTAATCCCGTGCAATTTGTGAAATCCTCTTCAAGTCATTACTCAATCGAAGGCCCAAACATTATTCTTTATCCATCACAATTACAGCCTCATTCTACTACCAGGGCAGCATTCCATTTCTTCTAAATGTCATTAGTCTTAGACTCCTTTGAGTTCATTCAGGCTATACTGAGCTTTGTATAACTTAGAGAAACCATCAGCTCTTCTTGTTTTCATGGGCTTAATCGTTCTATCCATTCTTGTCACCTTCTCACTCGCCCTTTCTTATCCTTATTCCTGTCTTCCTAAAACATTGTCGCCTTACAATACTTTAGTTTTCCACTTACACATATCCATTTATGCTACTCACAACCTCTTTTCAACTTGCTTGCACCATAGATTTCCTTACGTTATTTCTGCAACATCGAGCGAGACATTGCATTGTCTCATACTCTTCTTTACTCTCTTGACTAGATCTCTCAGTACTTAGAAACCATAGGCTGGAAGGTACGCCACTGACGATGCTGCTATCGTTCTTGGATATTGAATCCCAGTGCTTCTATCCTTCTATCCGAAGCATGGACTATTCACGATCTTCTGCCTTTGATTATCTTGTACGTTGTTCACCTTTACCTTATTTACCTTAACATTTCGCATCATATCTTCTATCTCTTTCATGACCTCCCTTCCACATAGGTATAATTCACGTCCATAACTTGAAGCTCTATTATAATACTTGCACCTCTGGTGCATACATAATCCGGTGGGAGCTTTGTACTGACTTCTTATGAGGTTAGTACTTCTTCTAACTGGCTTCCTTATAGAGCCATTATATAATATGGTTGTTGCATTATCTCTCCTGCACCTTTGATATTAAGAGTGATTCTACCATGTTCTCAAGCGCAATTTCTATAATTTTCTAGGTCCAATAAGCAGATTCCCGATTTACTTCGTTGTTGTAACTCTTTAGTTTCCTCTTCCTTCTGATCAACCTTTATGTATGCTTAAGCTATCTTCCGTTCTGCGGCTCATGGGAGTAGTTATTACTCTATTCTTTCATGGACACTATGGAATATCCATGATACAATCTTATAACAATTCAATCTTTTATCTATGACCTGGGCTCAATTCTTTCTTTTAACCTATACCGGAATCTTCTACGGCTGTATGATTGTCAACATATATGCCGCATGGGTAATACTCTGAAATCTTAGGTACATTCATTATGTAATTATCTCTGGATCATTGATCGAATAATTCCTTTCATTCCTTGTCAACTTTCTTTAAATGCAAGCAATTTCTTTTCCTGGTCGTTCTGCCTCCTTGTTGCGTGCATACTTAGCTTATTTTAGTGCCCACACATATTGGAATTCCATACAACCCATATGATCTTGAATATCACCTTTTGATTTTGATGTGTGTGTGTGTGTGTGTGTGTGTGTGTATATATATATATATATATATTTCTTCTTTCCATTCATTAGCCACGATAGGTGCCACCTGCTGATGGAGTGCATACAATGTTGTTGTGAGACTGTTGTTACATGACCATTTCCTCTTTAGGTGACTGTGCTTGGTTAAATCCTTCTTCTTTATTTCCTCTGCTAGTCTTTCATTGTAGTACCTAGGGAGGACCTCTGATTCTTGCAAGGCTGCGAGCTTATTACATCGTATACTCGACAGATTTTTTGATGTTCGTACTCACATATGAAATTCCTTATTTACTTACGTCCATACTTATATGCTTGTACGGTTGCTCCCGAACTGAAGTTTTGACTGTCTTCCCTTAACACTCATATGGTATCTTTAACTACCCCAACTCCTATCTGAATATTTCTCAAGGTCACGATGTCATATCTGTGAGACTGAATTCCCCATGTTGTGTTCACTACGTTTATCTTGCACGATCTATTGATTTGTCTGTATCCTCTTGTCTAGCCATAACTAGGCTCTTCCTGAATCAACTACTAACTACTCATTTGCTCATTCTCATATCAATGTTCTGCGTAATCTTTCATGGATCATTTCGTTTATCTTAACTTACGTCCCGTACTGGCTCCTTATCTATCAATAACATCTCAGGCAGGAACCCTTACCTCCTCTTCTTGACGTCGTGTTTGCAAAATGTTCTGGAATCGTAGCGTATCTGCAGGACTTGAATAAGTGCAATCTTATCCCTTTCTCATTCTTATCACATTCCTCCTTTACCATTTTCATAGTTACTAGAACCACTAAATTCTGACCTAGTGCCACATCACACCATATTCCCCCATTTAGGGGAGCACTAAGATTTAGTGCTACGATGATCTACGTATAGATATTTTACCCTCTCATCTTTGGCATCTTTTCACATTATCGATGATCCTTACTCATCTTGCGGTAATCTTTCAGTACCAAGGATAACGAAATTCCTCACTCGCGAGGGTGACACTTAGTGTAACTTGCACATCCAGTCCCTTAAGCTTAAATTTACTCACCTTGCTTGCTTTAGGGAAGCGTCTTCCTTCATGACCATTCTCTAAATTTCTCATGAATCTTCTTTTGTTGTCCACTCTATTATCGTCGGAATGAAATCTGAAATTCTCATGATGCTGACTATTATCCAATCACTTAGTCCCTAATTCATGTTTAGTCTATCTTGTTCACCAGCCCATACTGATTTCTATTGTTCTGGAGTCTAACTTTTCCTTCCGGTAGTCGCATTGGAGTTATGAACTTATTTCTTGAAATGAGGATATGACTTTATGGCATATACTCTTTTGTTGCCTCAAGGCCTGTCACCTCTCATCTTTTCCTTCAATTGACTGTAGACTTTGTAATACTGTCATCTTTTTGATCCACCGTTGTCATCCATGTATCATATCTTACTCATAATGCTTCATTAACTCTTTTCTTGTTTCCCGCTAACATTTATGTCTATCACTTTATTCTTAAAACTTGAATAAGATATTCTTTTGCTTTTAGCTCCCCTTGCTCCATCCAGTGGCTCTTGGGGTTGCTTAACGTTCTCGCTCTACTAGGGATGCGAGCCACACTAAGGTAATATTTATCTCTTCTAGGCTTTCCGTACCACATCTAATTGTAATATTCTAGAGTGCACCATCTGAGTGCCTCACAAGGAGATCTATTATCACCTTTGTAATATCCTTCAGAAATGCCAACTAACACAAATAATCCATTTACCATTTTGGGTTACTCTAACCCCAGCCGGATCCTAATATCCTGTCCTTTTCTTGAACTACACATATTAGCCCCCAATGTATAACTGAGATGGGTGTGGCCAATTCTACATACGTCCGTTACTGTTGAAGGTAAGTCACAACGCTTATACTTTTCTGCCGGAGTTGAAAATACCGGTAATCTTTATTAACTGGGTACCTCGTACCCTTCTCATCTTGCTCCTTTTACTTGTTGAAGTTTGTATCTATCTTCTGAACCTCTCATCGCCTTTCACCATAGAGGTGGATAGATATTCTTGCCTTAAGGCTCCTTATCAAGAAGCTTACACGTAAGGTACACACATGTTTTGCTGAAGACCTCACATTTATCCATCATAGGAATGATGCAAACTCGAGTTTCTCTAACTCAAATCTTCCACAGCTATATCTCTACCAACCATCTTTCTGGATGTAGGTATCATCGTATTATGACTAAGATAGAGTTTAGGAAATTGAGTTCTTATAACGGAGCTCTACCACATGATCTAGAGTAAGAAGAAAGAGTGACAGTCTTAAATGCCATGTAGCCTCCTGCTTATAAGTGTGGTGCACGACACACCTATAAACAAGACTCTACTAGACACGACTTGTAAACTCCCTAGGACAAAACTGCTCTGATACCACTTTTTCCATGCCCCGAACCTGGGGGCGAGACCGGCACTCGGTGCCTCGCCTATCCTCGTGTACCAACTTGCGACTAAGGGACTCTGAACAAATAATGTCATACTTTGGCCATGGGCCACATTGCAAGACAATTTCGAATACTAACTAAATATCAATAAAAAGCTGGGCCGACAAGGCCGTCATAACTACTACAGCTGACAATCCAACAAAATGTACATAAAAGGCCTACAAGCTCAACATATTGCATTAACTAACAGGATATGTCTACAAGACTCTACTGATGGATATACTGTGATCGGAACAAGGCTCTGACCTACTCATAATATATATATATATATATATATATATATATATATATATACACACACACACAAAAGGATGTACGTAAAGCTCTAGACCCGGCAACTCCGAAGGGTATGGAGCTTACCGATCAAGCTGAACTTGGGCAACACCTAATAAGGAGGTCTACCCGTCTGTCTGTCTGAACCTGCACGCATGAAATATAGCGCCCCCAAAAAAGGGACGTCAGTACGAAATAATGTACCGAGTATATAAGGCACTATACTGAAAGCTGAAACTGAACTCATAATATAATAACTGAAAGCAACTAGAAGTCAATGATAATCTGAAGATATGCTTACCTGCTAATACTGACTCAACTATCTCAATATAGTAAGTAAAATAGCTGTCCGGCCTTATAAGGCTCGATATATATATAACTGCTCTGCCGTAGTAGGCTCGCCCATAGGCGCTCGGCCATATTAGGCTATGTATCTCATCATACTGGGCTCGCTCATAGGCGCTCAGCCACAGTAAGCTCGGTATATAACTTACCATCTGATCAGAGGTTGCCCAATAAGGACCTGCCCATCGATTATAGCTCGATGGTAAAGAAAATACTGTAATACTGTATATATAGATTCTCTGCTCTCATGACTGGAAAAAAGGAAATACTCAATTGGATATGAAGTCCCGATAAGGAGAATATTGTAACTTACAGGACTAGAAAAATATACGTAAATTTTGGGAAATGAATTTTTCTTTATACCTCATTATCAAACTCGTGTAATTACGAGATCATGCCAAAATGAAGAATGGGCTTAGCCTTAACATACCTGAAGTAGGGAAAAATCTGTGTGATATTCTTGGAAAAGGTTGCACCGTACTCCTTTAGAATTGCAAAATATCACGTTGCTAAGAATTAATCCATTTCATATGAACGTTGAAGCAAATCACGTTTGCAAAGTTTGTAGGATGAAATGCAAAATGTTGCTTCAAATCACTCTTTATGAATAATGAATTTTGAAATGAACATTTGTAAGCAACTCACTCTTAATTGACGTTTCTTGCTGAAAAGATCCCTTAAATCTAAAGTGAATAGAAAGAATTAAAATGTCTCCTATGTCTCATTCTTTAAACACTGCCCCAAGCTATCCCTTTCTCAAAGACACGTTTTTGATTCATACCACCTATTTAATTAATGGAAGTGTCACTTTGATTTATATGTCTTTCTGCCACGTGAGGTTATTTAACCTTATCCAAAAACTTTAGTCTTTATCCAAAGACAACCACTAATTATTAATTAACTAGGTAATGTCCTATTACCCAAAATTAATCAATTACTCCGATAAATAAGAATTATCTCCACTTACTTAAAATACTATTCACTTTTAACATACCTTATATAACTTACTATCATGGTTATATAGTACCTTGTATGGTACTAGTCCATAAATACCGAGTATTTTAGCTCGGGTCATATTTTAGCCCAAAATGTCAAACTTTGACGAAATTCATTTTCTTCGGTTTGCTTACCCTCTCACCTTCACCAATTTACTCATCACTTGTTTAAAATAGCATAATGCTTATAATCACGAAATAATTTCATTCCCGAACTTGCGTCGATTAACTTACGACGAAACTTTATCGTACGAGAATGCAGGATGTAACAACGCCCACTGGTATAAAATAATAAAAATAGGAGAATAAGCAGTATAATAAGAGACTAAAGTTCAACAAAGGAAAGCACAGTGAAATAACATAAAAGTGCACGGAATTAAGCGACAGGGGATCTATCGAGATACCGTCTCGTAGTCTCAAAAGTAAATATGCAGTGAGAACTCCCGAGGTACCGCCTCGTAGTCTCAAAGTAAATGTGCAAGGGGGATCTCCCGGGATACCGTCCCGTAGTCCCAAAAGTAAATATGCAGGGGGATCTCCTGGGATACCGTCCCGTAGTCACAAAAGTAAATATGCAGGGGGATCTCCCGGGATACCGTCCCGTAGTCCCAAAGTAAATACACAGCGCAATCAATTACAAACGATGAGTACAACAAGAGAAATCTACAGTCTAGACTAAGTACAAGTCGGGAAAGAAGCAGGAATTCAATAGGCATGCTGCAAAGAGTTCAATTAAGTAAATAAGGCACGTAGGCATGTTATTCTAAGCTAACAGGGTAACTACGCATGCTAGTATATTCAAATAAGGTGGAAACAGGGAAATTCTCAGTAAAAAATGGGTTTTTCAATAAATAGCACGTGTACGCACTCGTCACCTAGCGTATACGGTGCTCACATAGTAAAATCAGTACCATCTCCTAAGGGGGTTTCCCCCATACAAGGTTAGGCAAGCCACTTACCTCAAACCAAGCTTAATCAATCTGTAAAAATGCTCTTTTCACGAATATCCGGCTCCGAATGGTCCAAATCCAATCGATGTCTCTGAAAATCTCCCAAATATATCGTCCAAATCCGACCTCCCAAACTCAAGTTTTGATAAAAATGACCAAACCCTCGTTTATGAAATGCTTAATACTGCCTAGTGATTCCTTAATCGCGATCGCGGAAATAGCCTCGCGATCACGAAGAACAACTTTGCTGCCCCAGAAATTAACTCTACGCGAACGCGTAAAACACCACACAAACGTGATGCTCTGGCTCTCAGACTCACCCGATCACAAACGTCCTCACGCGTTCGCAATGAGCAAAGCGCATGGCCCAGCTTTGGTCCACTTAACCCTATGTGAACGCGACCTTAACTCTGCATTCGCGAAGCACCACCTCACTTCACTACGCGTTCGCATGCCCCTATCCGCGAATGCGAAGAACAATTCCATCCTCTCGCCCAGCTAGCTTACGCGATCGCGGAGCACCCCACGCGATCGCATATAAGGAAACCAGAACTCAGACACCAGAAAACTTCAGCAACCTCCTAAGTCCAAAAATCGATCTGTTGGGCATCTGAAACTCACCCGAGGCGCCGGGGACCTCAACTAACCATACCAACCAATCCTAAAATACCATACGAACATAGTCGAGCCCTCAAACCACATCAAACAACACTAAAATCACGAATCACCCTCTAATTCAAACGTAATGAACTTGAAACTTCCAAATTCGACAATCGATGCCGAAACCAACCAAACCACGTCCGATTGATCGACCCTGAATAAATTCCACTATCAACCCAAAACTCCAAAAATTCGACTTTCACCATTTCATGCCTAAATGAGCTACAGACCTCCAAAACTCAATCCGGACACGCCCCTAAACCCAAAATTTCGGAGTCGTCTTCATCTAGTTCTGACAACGGTGCCAGTACTAAGGCTTAAACCTCCATTTAGGGATTAAGTATCCCAAAACACTCCAAAAACCAAAACAAAATCTCCTGACTAGTCACAATTGCATAAATAGATATGGGAGAAGCAGTTAATAGGGGATCGGGGCTATAACTCTAAAAACGATCGGTCTGGTCATTACAGATACATCTGTATGAATAAAATACTACAAATACGAACCTCCTGAATGATCATCTCCATCAAACCATCAACAGTGGAAATATATACCTGACCCTAAAGTCGCAAAACACCATTTCATTAAGGGCCACCTCCCTAGAATCACCATGTACACCATATCCTTACGGACATACAAATGTAGAACATCATAGTGACAAGTTCTGATGCACTCAAATAAATACAACCACGCAACCACAAAAGCACGAACTCCACTATGTTCAGAAATGCTCAATCTCATAATTCTATACACCAAGGTCGGAACTTTCATAGCCAAATGCCTTCCCTCCGACGGAGCAAAAGGCAAACTCCAAATCATACACCATATAGTTCCCTCATAGGGCTTTAACTGTCGAGATGTGTAAGCAATCACCCTACCACTCTGCACTAGAACCGCACCAAAACCAACATGTGAAGCATCACAATATATTGTGCAAGGCCCTGAAACTGTGGTCAACACCAACATTGGGGCGGCTATAGATGGAAACCCCTCCACAAAGCGACGATAGTAGTCAGCCCTCAACACAGGTGAAACGCAACTCATACCACAAGTGCAACATTACCACAAGTCTCCGGATCTCAACTAATATCGAGTGCTCAACATCGCGTATGAACAAGTAGAAAGGAACTGAAGATATAGGTTTCAAACCGAGATGAAGTCGCATGACAAGGAATTAAGAAAGGGAAATTTTCTAATATCCCATAGCCTCTCAGAGATAAGTGCAGACGTCTCTGTACCAATCCACTAGACTCTACTAGACCAACTCGTGTTTTGTGAGACCTATACGAACCTAGGGATTTAATACCAACTTGTCACCACCAAAATTCCCAACTCCAGGTCGCGAGGGCGCCTAGCCGTACTTGCTAAGAAAGCCAACTCACAATCAACAAAATAGAGTCCAATTTCCATTAATTAACAGAGTTATATCATAATAAAAGTAGGAATAATTTCAAAGCAGTAAAATATTTGATACAAGTATAATATGGTCTAAACACAACCGAAACAGTACAACCCCTAAGAACTAGGTGACACAAGTACACGTATGGCAGCACACCATGATGTCTCCAATAACACACTCCTACTAAGCACCAAAGGGTACTGGAATACTAGCCTCTGAACCTGCACAAAAATATGCAGAAGCGTAGTATGAGTACACCACAGTTGGTACCTAGTAAGTATCAAGTGTAACCTCGAAGAAGTAGTGGCGAGGCTAGATGCATCCGAACACTAACAACACAGAAATAATAATATGCCTGGAGCTCGAACAGTAAATATCCTCATGATCAACAAGTTTCACGATATAAAATAGTCAAAAGACAAAATGCATACATTTCCAATTCAATAGATAATCATAACGTAGCTCAAGTACGGCAGGTAAAGCTAGCATGCTTCAAACAACAGAGTCGAGGCTCCTAATTAGCATGTATACATGGCATGCAACAGTTAGCATTTAAATGAATACTCCTAAATAAATCAAGGATATGAATGCATTCTCAAACCGGTACAAGATCTATGTATCCCGATAGAAGATCCATGTATCCCGATACAAGATCCATGTATCTCGATAGAAAATCCATGTATCATAATAACCTCCGATACAAAATTTATGTATCTACCCGGTACAAAATCCATGTACCGACCACGACCACATGTCCCAAAGTAACATGGGTTATCACCCGACTCCGGAGGGATGCATCCAAATCCAAGCGCAAAGAGGGGCATAAGAGCAATCCCTCCAAAATCAATATCCGAACATCAATTCTTGTACAATAACTGTATCTCATCAGGACACTTTACCTTTCGTGCCAAAGTTGTCATGCCCCGAAATCAAGGAGCGCGACCGGCGCTCAACCGAGTGAACCCGACCGAGAAAGCCTATTAGATTTCCTTCTACCCAAACTCATCCATGAATAAAGAGGTGATGCACTCCATCAATCAAACACTGAAAAGATTTCATTAACAACTCCCATTTAATTTCCATTAGTTGCTTCCTTCATAGTTTTCAAAATATATGGGAGGCTCTTAAGAAACTGCGAATCTCTGTTGGAGTTGTGGGCCTCGGACAATTCTTCACAGCTGTAATTTTTTGATGATCAACCTTAATTCCTTCACTAGAGATGACATGACCCAAGAATGTGACAGATTCAAGCCAAAATTCACATTTTGAAAACTTTGCATAAAACTTGTGCTAATATAATATTTGCAGAACTACCCTGAGATGATCGGCATAGTGCTCTCGATTGTGTGAGTATACAAGGATATCGTCAATAAATAATATCATAAAAGAATAGAGGAATGGCTTGAAAACGCGCTTCATAAGATCCATGAATGCCGCCGGGGCATTCGTTAGCCCAAAAGACATCACCAGAAATTCAAAATGCCCATACCGGGTCCTAAAAGCTACTTTTGGAATATCCAACTCCCTGATCTTCAATTGGTGATATGCGGATCTTAAATCAATTTTGGAAAAGTACCTTACACCTTGCAATTGATCAAACAAATCATCTATTCTTGGCAAGGGACACTTATTCTTGATTGTAACCTTGTTAAGCTGCCGATAGTCAATACATATTCTCAGTGACCCATCTTTCTTCCTTACAAAAAGAACCGGTCCGCTCCAAGGCGACACACTCGGCCGGATGAAACACTTTTTCTAACAAGTCCTTCAGCTGCTCCTTTAGTTCCTTCAATTCTGCCGGTGCCATTCTATAGGGTAGAATAGATATAGGATGTGTATCTGCTATCACATCAATCCCAAAATCAATCTCCATGTCTGGTAGGATCCCAAGGAGCTCATTCGGAAAGACTCTCGAAAATTCATTCACAACAGGCACAGACTCAAGTATAGGCGCCTCAACATCGATGTCCGTAACCCAGACCAAATGGTAAATACACCCCTTGTTGATCATCTTCATGGCCTTAAGGTAAGAAATAAACCTACCCTTCGGCACCACAT
>AWOL01S0008886.1:5201-23396 GCA_000715115.1 Nicotiana otophora
CAATGAATGAGAAGAACTCCTTATTTATAGGAGTACTAAGGCACAAAAAGTCCTTAAAATTAGGTAGGGTGGTTGCTAAGGCATAAAAAGTCATTACAATTAGGTAGGGTGATTGCTAAGGAGTAAGAAAAGTCATTACAATTAGGTGGGGGGCGGCCAAATCCCTTTGGGGCAGATTTGGACCTTAAAACTACTAGTTTGGGCCATTGATTTGGACTCCAATTGGGCTCCCTTTGAAACACCCCCTTTTGGACCTCTTTTAAGCTCATTTTGAGCCCCTTTGGTGGACTTCAAGGGCTGATTTGGTGGCCCAATCTTCCTCCTCTTGGACTTCAATTTGGATCACCAAATAATTACAAAACTTGGATAATTCATCTACTATGGGCTTGAGCTCTTCCTTTATAATTAAAAGCTTCTTTATTTGCCATTAAAGTCCAGCAACCTTAGAGTGCAACTCTTTAGCTTGAGATCTTGTAAATGGCCTTGGAGCTTCCAAAACTCTATCCTTGTCCTTGATGCTATCACAACGTCAAATTTCTTCTAAGTCTGTGGGAGCCCAACAACGAAGTCCATGGTAACACGCTCCGATTTTCATTCGGGAATCTCAAGTCTCTGAAGCAAGCCGCCTGGCCTCTGATGCTCATACTTCACTTGTTGGAAATGTAGGCACTGAGATACATACTCCACTATGCCTTTCTTCATTCTCCTCCACCAGTAGTATTGCCTCAAATCCTAATACATCTTAATGGCACTCGGATGAATGGAGTACTGCAAATTGTGGGCCTCCTAATAAATCAACTCACGTAACCCATCCACATTGGGCATACATAACCGACCCTTCATCCGCAACACATCGTCATATCCAATAGAAACCTCATTGGCATCACCGTGTTGTACTGCATCCTTAAGGACAAGCAAATATGGGTCGTCAAACTGACGCTCTCTGATGCGATCATATAAAGAAGACCGAGAATCCACGTAAGAAATAACTTGACTGGGCTCCGAAACATCTAATCTAACAAACTAATTAGCCAAGGCCTGAACATCCAATGCTAGTGGCCTCTCCGCTGCCAGTAGATATGCCAAACTGCCCATACTTTCCGTCTTTTCTCAATGCATCAACCACCACATTGACCTTTTCGAGATGATATAGAATAGTGATATCATAGTCTTTAAGAAACTCTAACCACCCCCGCTACTGTAAATTAAGATCTTTCTGTTTGAACAGATGTTAGAGACTCTGGTGGTCGGTATAGACCTCACATGAGACACCGTACAAATAGTGCCGCCAAAATTCAAGGCATGAACAATAGCCACCAATTCCAAGTCGTGGACAAGATAATTCTTCTCATGAACCTTAAACTACCGAGACGCGTAGGCAATCACCCTACCGTCTTGCATCAACACCGCACTAAATCCAACACGTGATGCATCATAATACACAATGTAAGACCCCGAACGCGTAGGCAATACCAACAATGGGGTTGTAGTCAAAGCACTCTTAAGCTTTTGAAATCTCTCCTCACACTCCTCGGACCATCTGAAAGGAGCACTCTTCTGGATTGATATGGTCATAGGTGTAGCAATGGATGAGAAACCCTCAACAAAACGACGATAATACCTAGCCAAACTAAGGAAACTCCGAATCTCAGTAGTTGAAGACGGTCTGGTCTAACTCTACACTGCTTCAATCTTCTTCGGATCTACCTTGATCCCCTCACTCGACACCACATGACCCAAAAATGCCACCGAATTAAGCTAGAATTCACACTTTGAGAATTTGGCATACAACTTCTTTTCTCTTAAGGTCTGGAGCACAATCCTCAAATGTTGCTCATGATCCTCCCGACTGCGGGAGTACACCAAGATGTTGTCAATAAATACAATGATGAATGAATCAAGATATGGCTGGAAAATAATATTCATCGGGTCCATAAATGTTGTTGGGGCATTGGTCAGCCCAAATGATATCACAAGGAACTCGTAGTGACCTTACCGAGTCCTAAAGGTAGTCTTCGGGATATCCGAATCCCGAATCTTCAGTTGATGATACCCTGAACGCAAATCAATCTTTGAGAATACTCTGGAACCCTGAAACTAATCAAATAAGTCATCAATACGCGGCAACAGGTACCTCTTCTTCACTATAACCTTGTTCAACTACCGATAATCAATACACATGCGCATAAAACCATAATTATTCTTCACAAGTAGAACCAGAGCACCCCAATGTGGCATACTAGGCCGAATGTAACCCTTATCAAGCTACTCTTGCATTGCTCTTTTAACTTCTCCAACTCCGCCAGGGCTATATGATAAGGTGGAATAGAAATGGATTGAGTACCCGGCAATAAGTCAATACCAAAATCGATATCTCTATGGGGCAGCATGCCCGAAAGATCTGTCAAAAATACATCTGAGAAGTCTCTCACTACCGGAACTGACTCAACGGCAGGAGTATCAACACTGACATCTCTCATAAAGGCTGGGTATGCATCACACTCCTTCTCAACCATCCTTTGTGCCTTAAGGAAGGACACAACCTTGTTAGGAATATAATCTCATGTACCCCTCCACTATAACCGCGACAAATATGACATAGCCAGTGTCATAGTCTTTGCGTGACAAATCCAGAATAGCATGATAGGGTGACAACCAATCCATGCCCAAGATAACATCAAAGCCTACCATACTGAACAACAATAGAACAACTTTGGTCTCAAAACCACCAATAACAATTAAACACGATCGATACTCACGGTCCACAGTAATAGAATCCACCATAGGTATGGACACGTATACAGGAGAACTCAAAGAATCATGAGGTATATCCAAACACAGAGCAAAGTAAGATGACACATATGAATAAGTAGAGCCTGGATCAAATAAGACTAATGCATCTCTATGACAAATCGGGACAATACCTATGATAACAACGTCTAATGCGACTGCCTCCGTCCTACCCGGAAAAGTATAATATCTGGATTGGCCTCCCCCTCTAGGGCGACCCCTACCCGCCTGACCTCCAACCCTAGATAGTTGTACAGGTGGAGCGCCAACTAGAGCAGCAACCACGGCCTGAGAATTCTATGGACCCGGTGGAAAATGTAGAGCATGTGTAGTATGTGAAGGTGCACCCCTCATGAGTCTGGGGCAATCCCTCACCATATGTCGGGTATCACCCCACTCAAAGCAAGCTCTCGGTGGGCGTAGCTACCGAAACTGGCTCGGGCCTGGTCGGCTGGACTGACCATTGAAAGTACCCCGTGCAGGAGGTGTACGAGATAGTGGTGGTGCATAATGAGCAACTTGAGACCTAGAAGTAGCCGGAGTACCACTAGAAGCTGGAAGTGTTGAATGAACTGTACGGATCACATAACCTCTACCATGATAGGATGTAGCTGCAGCGTGGCCACCACTAAATCCTCGAGTACCTCGAGGCTTCTTGGCCTCCCCGCCCTCTCTCTCAGGGGGCCGCATACCCTCCAACCTCCGTGCATCTCTACCACCTGTTGATATGGGGTATTTGTCTCCAACTCTCGAGCCATGCTAAATTTAATACCATAGTTGAGCCTTCGATAAATCGACGAACTCACTCTCTAACTGTAGAAATCAAGGCAGGTGCATGTATGGACAACTCACTAAATCTGACAGCATACTCTGGCACTACCATAGTACCCTGGCGCAACTGCTCAAACTCCATGCCCCATATATTCTGAAGGCTCTAGGGAACAAACTCTATCGAGAACATCTCTGAAAACTAAGTCCATGTGAGTGAAGCTGCATCGGCTGGGCTACCCTCCTCGTAAGCCCGCCACCACTGAAGAGATCTCAATAAGTTATGTCTCTACAGGAAAAAAATGAAACCGAAATAATATTATTGCTGATAATGTTTTGCTTATAATATTGATGTTGAAATAATGCAACAAGATGAGGATCTTCAACCAAGATCCATCGATGAATGTAGACAAAGAAATGATTGGCCAAAATAGAAAGACGTTATCCGGACATAACTGACTTCACTTGAAAAACGTGAAGTATTCAGATGTATAGTCCGAACACTTGAAGGAATAAATCAAGGAGGAGAAAAATGGTTTTTGTGCAAAAGCAAAATGATAAAGGTAAAATCGTAGATATAAAGCACAACTTGTGGTACAAGGGTTTTCGCAAAGGCCTGACATTGAATACATGGAGACATATTTTCCTGTGGTGGATGCAATTATCTTCAGGTATCTTATAAACAACAGTTCATGAAACACTTGATATACGTCTGATGGATGTTATCAAAGCCTATTTGTATGGCATATTAGACAATGAAATTTATATGAAAATCCCTGAAAGGTTTAAAGTGTCTGAAGCTTATAAAGATTTTCAGAAAACTTATTCAATAAAGTTTCAAAAATCCTTATATGAATTGAAACAATCAACGTGAATGTGGTATAATCGCTTGAGTAAGTACTTGCTGAAAGAATGGTATAAGAATGATCTAATTTGTCCTTGTGTCTTTATAAAATGGTCTGAATCTGAATTTGTTATAATTGATATGTATGTCGATTATCTAGATATCATTGGAACTCATGGGGAGCTTCCAAAATCAGTAGACTATTTAAAGAAATAGTTTGAAATGAAAGATCTTGATTTTTTTTTTTTATCTTGGTCTACAAATTGAGCTTATGAAAGATGAAATTTTTGTCCATCAATCAAACATATACCAAAAAGATCTTAAAGCATTTTTATATGGATAAAGCACATCCATTGAGTACCCCTATGATTGTGAGATCACTTGATATAAATAAATATCTATTTCAATATCATGAAAATGATAAAAAGCTTCTTGGTGATGAAACTCCATATCTTAGTGCAATTGGGGCACTAATATATCTTGCAAATAATACTCGATCAGATATAGCTTTTGCAATAAGTTTATTAGCAAGATTTAGTTCATTTCGAGCAACAAGACATTAGAATGGTGTTAAGCATATTTTCAGATATCTCCGATGGACTATTGATATGAGATTATATTATTCTCATGAGTCCGATTCACAAATGATCAGTTATGCAGATACAACTTATTTGTCTGATCTACATAAAGCCCGATCTCAAACAGTCTATCTATTTACTTGTGGAGGTAAATCTATTTCATAGTGTTTAGCAAAATAAACTTTAGCCGCTATATCTTCAAATCATATAGAGATAATAACTATTCATGAAGCTAGTCGAGAATGTGTATAGTTGAGATTAGTAAATCAACACATTAAACAACTATGTGGTCTTTCTTCAAAGACGGAGATTCCAACAATATTTCATGAAGACAATGTTGCTTGCATAACTCAACTAAAAGGAGGATATATCAAATGAGACAGAACAAAATATATTTCATCAAAATTCTTTTTCACGCATCTCTTCAACAGCATGGTGAGATAAAATTCAACAAATCTGTTCAAGTGATAATATGACATATTTATTTACTAAGGCATTGTGCCAATATCAATACTTGCGAAGTTGAGACATAAAATTGGAATGCATCATCTCTGAGATATCAAATAAAGTTTTCATCAGGGGGAGTATAATACACGCTATACTCTTTTTTCCTTAACTAAGATTTTGTCCCAATTAGATTTTTCTGGTAAGTTTTTTAACGAGGCAACACTTAATGCGTATTACAAGATGTGTATACAACACGAATTTTTTCCTAGTAGAGTTTTAACAAGGCATATTATCTTTCAAATGAACATCCAAGGGGGAGTATTATAAATAAAGTGAATGTATATGGATGTTCATTTAATCCATCCATACATTCTATTCAATGTACTACTTGAATAGATGTACCTATTAATTCTTAAAATGCATCTAGTGAACTTTGGATGAATCTTGTATACTATAAATTGGACATTTTTCCCCATGGAAGAACACACAAGAAACATACTTGAATAAGAAAGCATCTACATTCTCCTCTTTTATATCTTGTATTCATTATTATATTGTTCTATTTTGGCCACATTTCATAATAATAAACATTTTTTGAGTTATGTCAAAATAACGTAATTCAATGGAATATATCTAAATTATAGAACCTACTATCCCATTTTTGTCGCATAAAGATATTTAACAAGAAAACCAACTTAAAAATGAATTGCTAAAGAGTTTAGAAAATACTTCTCGAATGTTGACACATTTTTTGGATGTTTCATATTGAAAAAGAAAAAGAAAGTTCAATTTGCCCCTAAATTTTACGAATTTAGTTATTCACGGCTAGTATCCAAAAATATTATATACGTTATTCATTTTTAACGAAGCTCAAATTGACATATTTTATTTATACAGAGTATTTTAAATTGTCACACAAGTGAGACACGTGGAAAAGAGAAAAGAAAAGTAGTTTCAATTTGTCCTTTGAACTTCACAAAAGTAGTCATCCATGCACTGGGGATAGACCTTTGGTCAATTATTTCTTCTTTAGATATAATAACTATTTATTTTAACTGTGTATCACATTTTTTAGCCAAATAAAAATAATTTAACCAAAATAAAAGAGTTTCTTTAGTGTATTTCTTTTTATTTATTTTAGATGCAATAGTTATTTTTTCCAATTATATCTTTCTTTTTTTAGGGTCAAATATATAAAATAAAGAATTGACTGGAACTCATTATTTTTGGCTAGAACTCATTATTTTCGGACACAGTTTAGGGGGTAATTAAGACAACTTCAGAAGATTCCCGGGGTATTCTGCCAAGAGAAACGAAAATCGAGATCCAAAAGACGAAATATCAAATACTTAATGGACTAGAAAGGTCATTTTACGCTAACGTGCTATGATACGACACCGCATTTCATCATTTTTCCTACTACGAGAAGGCAGAAACCCGAGTTCTTTCCTTTCTATTCTTTCCGTTTCACCAATTCACCAATTCCGCGCCCTTAATTCTGCAAAAAAGGGTTCAATTCCTGTTTTTCCACACGGTAATAATGGAACAAAAACAGTTAGTATTGCCCACAACTACAGAACCACTGATATCAGAGTCAAATTCAATGACTAGTGTAACACTGGGTCGTGTTATGAGCACATTGCTTACTACCAAGCCTAAGAAGCTTCTAGAAACAATTTCTCATCTTGATCCTTCTCCCAAAATTGCACCTATTGGTGGTAACTTCTTACTTGTGTATTCTAAATTGAGTTTCCAGATAAAAAACACTTTTTTCTCTTTTTGTTTCTTAGTTGGGTGTCTTTTTTTTTTTTTTTTTTCCTTCAGTTTCTTTGGAACAGTCATTATTGTTTCTTTACAAGTATGTGAAGGATGCTGCTGAAAAAGAGTCATCTTTGGATCAAGTTCTTGTTCCTATGATTCAACATGTAAGAACCAGTATTACAACTCTTTTTGTTTGTTTAATTCCTCCGTCTCGATTTATGTGGCATTGATTGACTGGTTGCGGAGTTAAAAAAGTAAGAAAGGTTGGTGAAACATGGTCTAAAATAAGTCTTATGTGCCGGTAAATCAAGGGTAAAATTGTAAGTTTAAAATTAAATTATTTCTAAATTTTAAAAAATATCATTTTTTTTGGGATAAGCTAAAAAGTAAAGTGTGCTACATAAGATGGGACAGAGGGATTAGAAGTTTTCAGATATCACTGCTGATTAGTTTACTAAATGGTTTTATGGGGGTTAACTTCAATTTAATCCATGGGGATACATATTAGTTGAGAATATGTTTTAGACAATAGCACGTCTTCTATCTTTAGGAGTGGTTTAACATTTTAGAGATTTATACGTTTAGAAAATATACTGAACTTCTAATTTTTTTTATTTGTATTTGCATAATGTTGGAATGAGATGAGTTTAAACGGAGTAACGTGATCAGTGAGGATTCATATAGCCGACCTCAACTTTTTTGGGAATGAGGTGTAGTTGTTGTTGTTGTAACTTCAATTTGCTCCATAAAATGAAGGAATTGCTGGGAATTATTCCTATGACACTCTATATGTAAGAAAAGGAAGAACCTTGAAGCTTGTTTCTCCCAGTGTTGTGAAGAGCGTGAAGCGAGAAAAAGCGACAACCCCCTTTTCACTAAAGCGAGAAGCGAAGCGCTCGCTTTTTTGAAGTGAATCGGAATTTAAATTTTTTTTTTTAAAATAAATACTGAAGGGAAGGGCAATAAGAACTAAGAATAAAATATATAAAAATAAGAGGAAGGGCAGTATACCATTCCAGTAAAAAATGGGCAGCATTTCAAACGAAAAAACAGTGCAAGAAAATGAAGAAGACGAGGAGAAGAATGAGAAAGAAGAACTGAAGGGAAAAAAAAAATTTTGCCAGCATTTCGCTGCTATTTGGACGCTGAAACAGTGAAAGAAAAAGAAGAAGAAGAAGGAGGAGGAGGAACAAGAAGAAATCACATACCTGGAGATGATTTTGAAGTTGAAAAGTGTAGAAAACTTGGAACCCTAGTCGCCTCTTTCTTTCTCTGTTGCTGCTGGAGTGCTCGTCGATATGTTTTAATAAAAGAACAACTATTTTAATTAGGCAGCCCTTTAAAACAGAGAAGCGCTCGCTTCAGTCGCCTCGCTTCGCATTGTCGCTTCTCGCTTTTTAGTGGGAAGCGATCGCTTTTTCATACCTGCTACGCTTCAGATAGCAGAAGTGGTGAGTGGGTCGCCTCGCTTCGCTTCTCGCTTTTAAGCGAGGAAGCGACTGCTTTTCACAACTCTGGTTTCTCCATGTATTTTTTTTCTCTTTTTCTGTTTCAAGTTTTCAGTTAGCTTTTTCAAGAGTTGAGTATATAAATTCAGACTATGATTTTCTTTATGCATATTCTATAATATTTTGGAAAAAAATAATCTCTGAGTATTATTTTCAAATAATGATTTTATTTGCATTTAACATTGCTCCTACATTTTCAACCTGGACTCTTGTAAAACTAAAATGAGAAATATTGTGGGATAGGGGAGTAAATTGTACTCCCTCCTTCCCATTCTATATGACTGTTTCTGAATGGACAGAGAGTTTAAGATGTTAATTTGACTTATAATATTTTTTTCATTAATAGTTGAAGCAAAGGTTAAAGTGATAATTGAAAGTTAGTTTGATAAAGGAAATATCATATCGAAGTTTGAAAATTTGAAATTTGAATAGCTTCTCTTTTAAATTCTTGAAAGTGGTGAAAGTTGTGTTGGTATGGTTTGGCGTCAGACATTTTTGGAATGTTTTGAAAAAGGAAAAGTGTTAAATTTAATATAAATAGGGAAAAGTGGGAGTATTCAATTAGGACATAATTTCAAATTTGTCCATACTCCGCAACAACGAAGCTTTTGCTGTGTATCATAAGTAAGAAGCTCTTTTTTTTGCAGAACGTCACCATTTTGTCTCATCATGATTGGTTAAGATGGGTTAGCTGCTTTTAGTAGCACATGTGCATCTGCTTAGCCTCAAGTCATTAACATAGTCCATGAAATGCTTTAGAGCCCGTTTGGACATAAGAAATTTTTCACTTTTTTTCGAAAATTTTTCATTGTTTTTCGAAATCAGTGTTTGGCCATAAAATTTTCAATTTTCACTTGAAGATAAATTTTTGGAATTTTTCGAAAATTTGAAAAACTTCAAAAAATTATTTTTCAAAATTTTCACTCAGATCACTCACAAAAATTCAAAAACAATCCAAAATTATATTCATGTCCAAACACAACTCTAATTTTCAAATAGTATTTTCACTTGAATATTTTTTTTTAACTTTTTTTTTGGAATTTTACAATTCTTATGTCCAAACGCCCACTTAGTTATCCTCATTGCATTCATGTGCCTGAACCTCTCACTAACATTTTTAGTCTCTTGCATGATTTTTTTTTTCTATTGAGAGGAATGTTGTTTGCTGTTGAAACCATGGAACTTTTCAAATTGTACATGAAAAAGGCCTTTGAGATGGAGGTGGATAAAAATATTGTGTAGCTTAAGTTCATGACTGATGGCCTGTTCTCTTTTCCCCACTTATGTTCTTGCAATCATCATTAACTATTAGCATATGCTCATCTCTTCTGTTTTTGGGCTAAAATTGTCTGTTACATATATACCTGTTTCCCCATGCTGTTTTCTTTTATCATCATTGATAAAAAAATGTCAGTCACTGAGGTTCCGGGGGTCAAAGCATGGCAACCAAGTGATGATACTTCTCAATTGGCTTTTTGAGGACGAAGTAAATTTCCAGGCTTTAGCAAATGATCTGGAGGCCATTTTATCTCAAAAAGAGGATCATTACATATCCCTTGGGTGGTGTACCCTTGCACGAAGTCTTATTGAATTTGAGGTCACTATGGACAAGCTCGAAACACGTGGTAATTTGACCTTTTCAAGTTCTGCTTCTATTTGAACCCTAGAAGAGTCTTTCATTGTAAATTGGACTATACATATGCAATCCTGCTTCTTTTGATGATCTGTTATTTCTCTTGACCCTTCCGTAAGAGGAAGTCAAAATTCTAACATCCAAATGTGTGATCTAGTGGTCAATGAAGTGTGTATTAACCTTGGAGATCAGTGTTCAAAATCCAGCAAAATAAAAATACTACTCCCTCCGTTTCAATTTAGATGAGGTAGTTTGACTCGGCACGTAGTTTAAGAGAAAAAAGAAAACTTTTGAAATTTGTGGTATTAAAAGCTTAAAAGGGTAAAAGTTTTGTGGGGCCATAACATTTGTGTGGTTATAAAAGCTTCTGATTAAGGGTAAAATGGGTAAAATGAAGAGTTTAAAGTTGAATTATTTCCAATTGTAGAAATGCGTCATTCTTTTTGGAACAGATAATAAAGAAAGTGTGTCATCTAAATTGAAACAGAGGGAGTAGTTGATTTCTTCCCATCTGCCTAAGCCTTGATAGACAGAGTTATCGTGTAACTTTGCTGGTGGGAGGTAGCAGATACCCAATGGAATAGTCGAGATACGCATACGATAGTCTGGGCACCGCTATTACTTAAAAAAAGAGAAAGTAATGCCAATTCCAAATTGATTTAAAAGTTCACTATAGATTATGCTGGTAATAGTTGTACCGTATGCTTTTATTAATCAAATTGCAACACTAGTTTAAGTTTGTTATGCATAGAACTGTTTGTGTCTTTTGATTATTGGTTTGGAGGACCCTGTTTGCGCTCAGTGCACTTCAAACGTTTGAGTTGACTGCGTAGCGCCTTTTGATGACATTATTTCACAATGAGTTAAACAACTCTGTAATTTTGAAGGATAAAATTATGTTATGTCGTAGGGTAAATCTCACTTTTTGACTTTAATGATTGTTGTTGCCACGATTGTTGAAGCATCGGTGTTTTCCGTTAGAGGTCCCCTTTCTTTGGAGACTTTTTCTTAAATGGGGAAAAACACATATGATATATCTAATAAGTCACATTATACGTTATCCCAAGATAGATTTCTTCTTTATCTCTTTATATAATCTAGTGAGTCATATGTGGTTTATTGAAGGGATGTGAATAGTTTAGTGGCATGTGAGGATGAATTTTTGGGAGCACAAGTGGTGTGAGGAAAATACTTTGAGACTTGTATTTTCAAACTTTTACAAGATTCTATTTCATGCCTAAAAAAATGACAGTCCATCGAGTTAGGAGGATAGTAGATAGAGAATGGAGAAGTTCGTTTGGAATTTGAGATTAGGACGAATTTAACGATTAGAAAGTGGTGAATTCTAAAACCTAGTTGAGTTGCTTCACAAACAAGGAACATTTCAGGACAACCACGATGTATGCAGATGGGATTAGGAAATAATGGAGTATTTTCTGTTAAGTCTTATTATAAGAAGCTTCTAGTTAGGAAGGAGGTTGCATTTCCACGTTGATCGATCTGGATTCCTATGGTTCCAAGAATGTTGCGTTTCTTCAGTTGGCTAGCAACAAAGAGGGTGATTTTGACGGCTGAAAATCTAAGGGAGAGAAAGGCCACATACATCAGTTGGTGCTTTATGTGCAAGAGCTCGGGTGAAGGTGTTAACCATCTCTCCTTCATTGTCGGGTGGTTTTGAGTTTATGGTAGGAAATCTTGGGTTGATTTGGAATAATTTAGGTGATGCCAGACATCCTAAATGAGCTAATATTAAGTTGGAATTGCAGTTGGTGGAAGAGAAAATGTAGGGCTTGGAATTTTGCTCCACTAGCACTTGTCTGGTCATTTGAAGAGAGAAATATGAGAGCTTTTGAAACTGTAGAGATGAATTTCGTTCAATCGAGGAATAGTCTATTATCCCTTATTTTCTTCTAGTGCACTTATGAGGTGTACAGAAGATTCCGTGTCTTTTGTAGATTTGATATTTGTTGGTTTAATATTATTTTTGGTATGCCTTTTATATACAGACGTTTATGCTCAAACATTTTAATAAATTTAAAAGGGCAGCCCGGTACACAAAGCATCTCGCATTGATGCATAGTTCAGGGAAGGGACACAACACAAGGAGTATGATGTAGATAGCTCACCCTAATGCAAGCATTATTGGCTTCTTCCATGACTCGAACTCTTGACCTATAGGTTACACGGAGACAATGAGTACTAAGAAAGGTCCCTTGATGGGTGTAGGAGAAGAAAGGAATTAGTGTTAAATATATAAATGCCACAAAAAAGACATGTATGAAGGAGTTGACACTTGTGTGTAAGAACAGTAGGAGACACAAAGGAGGTCGGACTGCATTGAGCCCGTATTTGTTTACCCTAGTTATGAATGAGCTAACCGACTTAAATATAAGATGAGCTTTCATGTGTATGCTAGTTGTTGACGATATCGTGCTAATTAACAAAATCAAAGAGAGTGTCAACTAAAAGTTTGAACTATGGAGAAAAAAAAGAGAGTAAGGGTGCGCGCAAGCTGGCCTAGACACTTATCCAAAGAAAAAAGTGAGTAAGGGTTTTGGGACAAGTAAAAGTAAGATCGAATATATGTGTTGCACGTTAAGCGAAGTTAAGGTGAGATTAGATGACTTGTGGTGCCTAGAATGGAAGAATAAACAAAGATGTTACACATCGAATCAAAATCGGATGGTTGAATTGGAGAAGTGTTGTTGGATTTTTATGTGATAGAAATATGTTTACGAAAGTGAAAGTTGGGCTGCTAGAGTATTTTTATGTGATAAAATATATTTTATAGAACAAATATAGGATCGACAATGTTATATGCGAGTGAATGTTGGGCTGCTAGAGTTCAACACCCGCAAGATGAGTGTCACAGAGATGTAAATGCTAAGATGGAGATGCGGTCATACAAGATTAAACAATATTAAAAATGACCACATTTGTGAGGATAAATTAAGAGAAAGTCGCTTGAGATGATTTGACCATGTCCTGTGCACTGATCCATAGATGTGAAACTGTGATGAATGAAAGTGTTAAATGGAGTCGAAGTAGACCTAAAATTGCAGTGAAGGAAATTGCCTAGGAAAACCTACAATCTGGTAGAATCTATGTTGACTTAGCAAAAGATATGGCACAATGGAAGAAAAAGATTCATATAAGTGATATCAATTAGTTGGGAATATGTTTTAGATCAGGTAGGTGTTAGAACATGTTCTAGTCATGTTAGTACGTTTACTTTAGGTCCTAGGTCCTATGTTTTCGAGAAGTCTCTTAGCCGTATAGAGAACTTCTAGTACTTTCATTTTTACTTTTGTTTTGTATGATGTTGGACTGAGAGGAATTTAAATGGAAAAATATGGTTAGTGAGGGTTCATATAGCCAACCTCAACCTTAACTTGTTTGGTACTGAGGCGGCATCGTAGTAGTAGTAGCTGTTGGCTTGTGAGTGAACCTGTTGCCCACTGTTTACAGTGGAAAAAGTCTTAAGTTTGTTTCATGATAACACTTAGTTTTGGGTCACAGAGTTTTCTGTTATTAATACAGGGGTTAGAGCGAGATATGATGCACTTCTGAAGATTTTCTGCACATGTACGTCCCATCTTGTGGCTATTGTACGTGATGGAAGGTGTGTGTTCTTTTTCTTTCTTTCTTTCTTTCTTTCTTTCTTTCTTTCGTATTGTCTGTCTCTGTCATTTCCCCATTTCCTTTTTATTAGATGATGATCTGTTACTGGCTGCTCAGCATTGCTGATTTTTACCGAAAACTAAATGGGGAAAATTTCACTACTACTATTGAAAACTGAGTGGGAAGAATCTTACTGCTATCAAACAAGAGTGTAGTGCTCCAGACACCTTTAAACTTGTGTTAGTTCTAAGCTTCAGGGTTGATGAATAATATAAAATTCGTGTCTTCATATCATGTGATCAAAGTTTTCATTATATATATATATATATATTCATAAATTATATAGGGCAGAAGTTCGATGATTTTCTGGATGACAGTCTTCTTATTTTACTATGAGTTGTTTGACAGTGTCATAATATGAGAATACGTACCTATCCATGAAAACCCAAAAAAGGAAAAAAAGAAAAAAGAAAACAAATGCATGACTAGTCTGTAAGTGGAAATGGAATTGCCTTTGCTCAACTTCATTCAAACTTTTGCTGTTAGCTGTATTCTCCCATCCACTCTAGGGAGCTGAGACTGCTCTAACAGAAAATGCTTATTGGCCATTTATTCTAACAAAGACACATGCCTAAGTTTGCTTATTTCAAATTTGTAGCACCGTGCAGGGGGAATTTGAGCTGCCAACTCGCCTTTCAGTGGCTGCTGCAGATCTAATTCTCTCTCTTACGGAGGCATTAACAAGAAGTGATTCAGTGTCCAACTGCTCAGATGACAAGCAAAAGGCAGCTGGTATTGGTGAAAGAAATCGCCCGGTCATGCCTTCTACTTCGACTAAGAAGAAAGTGAATAAAATCAGCAAATCCTCTGAATCTACACACATGGAAATGAAGTTGCTGCTTTGGGACCAGTTGGATCACCTCATAGTTCTTGTAGAGCGACTTACAGCTGTATGTTCCATTACTTGTTTTATCTATTCAGACCTCTTCATTGAATGTCATATTTGAATCAGTGTTATCAAAGGCAAAAAGCGCAAAAAAGCTCTAAGGTCTGTTGGGGCTTTAAGCGCAAAGCACAAATAGAGTGTTGGCTTTAATGAAAAAAGGCGCAAAAGGAGGAAAATAACAAATATGTATGTGTAGTCCAAGACTAATATCTATAAGCATGAATACCAAATATACGGACAAAGAAATTGAAGAAAATTTATGACAAAGTGAAATATCAATTGCTTAGTGTCCCTCTTCAAGATTACACTCATTGGCAAGGAAAAATATGTCTTAGAGCCTTGATGACAACACTGAAGCGTCTGCTAAGCGAGGCGAAACACTCAAAATGTTTTGAGCCTCGCTTCAGGGCTTAAGCGTGCTTTAAGCGCCCCTTTGATAACACTGATTTGAATATCCTTTACTATCATTCACTAGTACAACTGCTCTAAGTAAGTAATTCATGCAGTTAAGACATGCATCCTGAGAGAGAAAACTAGGTTTTCTCTAAATCTCTCTGACGAAACAGCTTCTAGCATACCTATTTTCTTCTGTAAGCCTTACACTTGTTTTCTGACTAGTGATTAGTTTTAATCTCAAATTAATAAGTCTTTCTTTCTATGTTTTCGCAAGAACTTGAAAAAATGAGCTTTTGATTTCTTTTTCTACGTCCAACCAGTTCTCGGTAACTTATGAGTCAAAGTATTTGACAATATATTTTGAAATTTTGAGTGTAACTTGTGAGAAAGCACGGGAGAAAATATGTTATTGATATTGGATGATGAATACAATATAAGAGGTACTTATTTATAGCTATACACTATAAGGACATATTACTCCTATTCCAATGTGGGACAAGACTATATTATGTACATAGCTCTAAACTAATGCTCACCTCAAGCCGGTGCATACAAATCATATGTACTGAGCTTGTTACATATATAACCAATACGAGGACTGGTGAGGGACTTAGTGAAAATATCTGCAAGTTGATCATTCGACCTCACAAACTTTGTAGCAATCTCTCCTGAAAGTATCTTTTCTCTGACGAAGTGACAATCAAACTCAATGTGTTTAGTTCTCTCATGGAACACCGGATTTGATGCAATATGAAAGGCAGCTTGATTATCACACACAAGTTCCATCCGACTGATTTCACCAAATTTCAACTCCTTGAGCAATTGTTTGGTCCAGACTAGCTCACATGTTGCCATAGCCATTGCTCGATATTCTGCTTCTGCACTAGACTAGGGGTGCTTATCGGGCGGATCGGGCGGATAATTCCGCTTAACGGTTCGGCTTAACGGTTATCGGATTATAAATGTAGTAATCCGCTAGCCATCCAATAAGACAACGGGCGGATTGGTATCGGATTAACAATTATCGGGCGGTTATCGGGCGATTTATCGGCTAAACCGAATAGAAATTTTTTGAACAATCATTCAATCAATACCAAACAGTTTCAAATTAATACCAAATTTTTAATACCATCTAAGATCTAACCAAACGGTGTTTCTTAATTGAAGAGTCTTCAAGACTACTCATACTGTCATACAAGTATTAACCAAATTTTTAATACCATCAAGACTACTCATGCAGACACACACGTATTAATCATTGAGATTTCGATTTTTCGACTTCTCAGTTTTCAGTTCAAGAGAGAGACGAGACGAGACTGACGACTTCTCTGCCTCTGGTGGTTGCAGACAATTGAGAATTATAAAATAGAAATTAGGGATTTAGCCATTTAGGGTTTCAATAGTACTTTATATACATAGGGGTAAAAGTGTAAATATAAAAATTCTTAACGGGTTAACGATTTACCCGATAAGAAAATTGAGTAATCCGCCTCCAAATCGTTAAGCCGTTAATTATAAAATCTCAATCCGTTTACCATCCATTATCCCGATAATCCGATACCAATAAGCCAATAAGCTATCGGTTCGGTTAACGGTTTCAGTTTGGTTTTGAACAACCCTACACTGGACCGAGCAACTACATTCTGTTTCTTGCTCTTCCAAGACACCAAATTGCCTCCTACTAAAACACAATATCCAGACGTAGAACGTCTATCAGAAGGTGATCCTGCCCAATTAGCATCCGAGTATCCAACGATCTGCTCATGACCTCGATCCTCAAACAGTAACCCTATGCTTGAAGCCGATTTTATATACCGAATAATGCGGACAATTGCATCCCAATGACTATCACAGGGAGAATTCATAAACTGACTTACAACACTCACAGGATAAGAAATGTCGGGTCTAGTCACTGTGAGATAATTTAATTTACCAACCAAGCGCCTATAGCTTGCAGGATCGCTAAGCGGCTCCCCCTGTCCTGGCAGAGGTTTAGAATTCGGATCCATCGGAGTGTCAACAGGTCTGCAACCTATCATCCCTGTCTCCTCAAGAATGTCTAAAGCATATTTTCTTTGAGAAATAACAATACCTGAGCTAGACTGGGCAACCTCAATACCTAGAAAGTACTTCAATCTGCCTAGATCCTTAGTTTGGAAGTGCTGGAAGAGATGCTGCTTCAGATTGGTAATACCATCCTGATCATTGCCAGTAATAACAATATCATCAACATAGACTACCAGATAAATACAGAGACTTGAAGCAGAGTGCCGATAAAACACAGAGTGATCAGCTTCACTACGAGTCATGCCAAACTCCTGGATAACCGTGCTGAACTTACCAAACCAGGCTCGAGGAGACTGCTTTAGACCATAAAGTGACCGACGCAAGCGACATACAAAGCCACGAGACTCTCTAGAGCAACAAAATCAGGTGGTTGCTCCATATAAACCTCATCCTCAAGATCACCGTGAAGAAAGGCATTCTTAATGTCTAGTTGATAGAGAGGCCAATGACGAACCGCAACCATGGATTGAAAAAGGCGGACTGATGCCACTTTAGCCTTTGGCAACAAAACGGGCCTTAAGTCTATCAATCTGGCCATCGAGACCAATTTTGATTGCAAAAACCAACGACAACCAACAATAGATTTACATGAAGGAAGAGGAACGAGCTTCCAAGTACCACTTGTATGTAAAGCAGACATCTCGTCACTCATAGCCTGTCGCCATCCTGGATAAGACAACGCTTCACCTGTAGACTTAGGGATGGAAACCGAGGACAAAGAAGATATAAAAGCATAATGAGGGAGATGACAGACGATGATAACTCAAACCGACATAATGAGGATTAGGGTTAAGTGTGGTTCGTATACCTTTCCGAAGTGCAATCGGTGTACTAGG
>AWOL01S0008886.1:25315-37581 GCA_000715115.1 Nicotiana otophora
TCGATCAATCTGTCCATCGGGACCAACTTTGACTGCATAAACCCAACGACAACCAACAGTAGATTTACCTGAGGGAAGAGGAACAAGCTCCTAAGTACCACTTGTATGTAAAGCAGACATCTCGTCACTCATAGCCTGTCGCCATCCTGGATAAGACAACGCTTCACCTGTAGACTTAGGGATGGAAACCGAGGACAAAGAAGATATAAAAGCATAATGAGGGAGATGACAGACGATGATAACTCAAACCGACATAATGAGGATTAGGGTTAAGTGTGGTTCGTATACCTTTCCGAAGTGCAATCGGTGTACTAGGAGCAGGGTCCGCAGTAGGAGCAGGGTCAGGTGCAGGACGAGAACCAGTTGGGCCTGATGTAGGGCGCATACGACGATGATAAGTCAAGAGTGGTGTTCCTGTGGCTGGGAAACTAGGAGTAACAACACTAGACTCCTCAACGGTTGGTATGGGTGAAACATCTGTGGTCGAAGGTGGAGGATGAGCTATAGTAAACTTTTCAAAGGTCGGTATAGGTAAGACCTCAGATATATCATGGTGGTCAGCAGAAGTAAAGAAAGGTTTAGACTAAAAAAATGTGACGTCAGCTGACATAAGTTACCTACGAAGATCAGGTGAATAACAACGATATCCTTTCTGAACATGAGAATAACCAAGGAAGACACACTTGAGAGCACGAGAAGCTAACTTATCTTTCCCCGTGACTAAGTTATGAACAAAACACGTGCTCCCAAAAACACGAGGTGGAAGAGAGTATAAGGCTGACTGGGGAAATCATACTGAATGCGGAATCTAATCCTTGATGGGAGATGAAGGCATCCGATTAATCAAATAACAAGCTGTGAGAACTGCATCGCCCAAAAAACGCAACGGAACACGAGATTCAATTAGAAGTGTGCGAGCAGTCTTAATAAGGTGCCTATTCTTTCCCTCTGCAACCCCATTTTGCTGAGGGGTATAAGGACAAGATGTCTGATGAATAATTCCTTGAGAAGTCATAAACTGCTGAAACTAAGAAGATAAATATTCTAAGGCATTATCACTACGAAAAATGCGAATAGAAACACCAAATTGGTTTTTGATTTCAGCACANGAACTGACTCTACTAGGACTCCATATATCATAATGAACTAAGGAGAAAACAGACTCTGCAGGACTCTCAACACTATGCGGAAAGGAGGCTCGGGTATGTTTCCCAAGCTGACACGACTCACAATCTAATGTAGACAAACTAGATTAACTAGGCACCATCTTCTGAAGTTTGGATAAACTCGGATGTCCTAAACGTCTGTGGATTAGGTCTGGAGGATCTGTAACTAGACATGTTGTGGAAGGACTGAGTGAATTAAGGTTGTAAAGGCCTTCTGATTCACGTCCTGTACCAATTATCCGTCCCGTACTGCGGTCTTGCATAATAAAGGAATCATCAGTAAAATATATACCACAATGGAGGGCACGAGTCAAACGACTAACAAATGTAAGACTAAAAGGACAACCGGGGACATAAAGAACGGAATCTAGGGTGATAGAAGACAAGGGGTTAGCTTGTCCAACTCCTTTTGCCTTAGTTTGACATCCATTGGCTAAAGTAACAGTGGGAAGAGACTGTGAATATACAATATTCGACAAAAGTGATTTATTACCAGAGATGTGATCAGAACCGCCTGAGTCCATGACCCATGGACCAAGAGTACTAGACTGGGAAACACAAGCAAAAGAATTACCAGCAACAGAAGTATCAGTCTGGGCAACCGAGGCTACTTGTGGAGATGTTTGCTTACTTGCTCGATACTGAAGGAGCTCATTATATTCCTCGTTACCTGCAGTCTCGGTCTGAGCAACGTAAGCATTTTTGGGTGGACGACGATGTAAGGAATAACACATTTCACGAGTGTGTCCAAGTTTGTGACAATAAGAACACTTGGGTCTAGATCTTCCAAAACGACCTCCTCCTCGTCTATTCTCCATAGTTTGAGACGCCCGAACATCCACTGTCTGGGGATGCGAGAACAGAGGAATCAAGTATCTGTGATGAGATCACTGGGCGACTTGGTGCTGCAGCAAGGCGGAGTAATCGAGAGAATAATTCATCAACTGTGGAGACAGTCGGACTAGCCAAAATCTGGTCGTGTACTGAATCAAGATCATTAGGAAGTTCAGCGTGGGTAAGAACTAGAAACATCTTCTGTCGCTGTTCTTGTTATTTTTTCACACTAGCAGAAACTGGCATCAACTTCTCAAATTCCTCTGCCAGTACTTGACCCAAGTAAGTAGACATATCTAGTTCCTGCTTCTTTAAGTTTGTCATCCGCGATATCACATCATAGAAGCGAGATATGTCATTAGTGTATAAGGTACGAGCCTTTGCCCAAACCAAATAACATGTTTGGAATGGACGAAACAAGGGCATCAACTTGGAATCAATAGTTCGCCACAGGAGGCTACATAACTGAGCATCGATCTTTGCCCAAAGTGCTATCGCCTTTTCATCTCATTCGCTAGACTGTTTGATTAGATGATCTTGAGCACCTTGACCTTTACACCACAACTCGACAGATGAAGCCCAAGCTAAGTAGTTTGAACTTTCCATTAAAGGTTCCGAGGTAATCATAACACTAGAGCTTCCAGAACTCATGTTTTTAGACCCAAAAACATCAAATCCCAAAGACATCGTTGCAAATTATTACCAAATAAGAGAAAGAATCAACTGTAATCCACTGAAACAGAGTAAGGAAACACTGAAACAGAATAATGAATTACTGTAGCTGCCGGAATCTACTGTAGCTGACGGAAAAAACTCAAAGTGGTCGGAATGAAACAAAACAGTAGGGGTAGGATCGGAATTACCAGACGACCCAACTGTTCTGAAGGGACTTTTTAAAAAAATGGCCGGAAGTGGGTGTACGCGCCGGCGCGTGAGCTCACGCGCGTCAGCTTCTGGTGGCGCGTGGGCACGCGTGAGGAGGCTTCTGCCGAAGATGTTTACTGGGGTTTGGTCGCCGGACAATGACTACTCTTGTGGTAGTGTTGGATTTTGCCCAACACTGACGGAGATAAAGCAGACGCAGACAACCTTGAAAAAGTCGCCGGAAAAAGACTTCCGGTGACTGATTTCTCTTCCCGGAGTCGCTGGAATTTATGCATAGCGAGAAATCTCTCACAATTGCTCTGATACCATGTGAGAATGCACGGGAGAAAATATGTTATTGATATTGGATGATGAATACAATACAAGAGGTCCTTATTTATAGCTATACACTACAAGGACATATTACTCCTATTCCAATGTGGGACAAGATTATATTATGTACATAGTTCTAAACTAACATAACTAATTGATGCCAGTTTCTTTATGTGCTCGGTAGTGCTAAGTTTTGCGTTTAAAAAGTTTCTCCAATTGATGCCAATATTTGTTGGTACTCGGTAGTGCTAAATTGTGCGTTTAAAAATTTTCTTTTTGTTAGGCTAAAATAGTTGGTCAGATAAAAAGTTTTATGTGCAAAGGTTTGCTTGCTTAAATCTGATAACTATGTATAGAACAAAATGATTATAGGGATCTTGACAGATAAAATATTTACTTTGAAAAGGTTCCCATAAATGTTGCTGATAGAGCATTTTCTATAAAACCTTGTGGGGAAGTGGGAACTCTTAAAGTCCACTTGTCAAATGCTTGAGTGTTTCACATATAGTCTTTGACATGCAGTGGAGCAAAAAAAGCAGGCCTTTGCATGCAAAGGCATTGGAGAGAGTTCACAGGTGGTTGCTGGGGACGCAGGAAAAATATATTCACATACAAACCAAGGCAGGTGTTACAATTTTCAGCTTTTCAGTGTATGGATCAACCTTGATAGCCCTTATGTTTTGTTCACCGTGTGCCCTCTATCATTACTTTAGACAGATTCACAAATGCTGAAGAGTGGAGTATTACTGCTCTCTTCTTGTTGGAAACATTATGGCATGTTGTTGCACTTGGAAGATCACAAATTCGCACAGAAATATACAGAATTATTGGAGCAGTACTTATCTGGGATTCAGGTTTGCTATACTATTACCACATCAAGTCCTTTCACATTCCGTTCCTTCCTCTTACATTTGGTCTCTTCGGAATGGGAAACATTAATATATTTCAGTGGATTGATACTTCATTGTTTTTCTTTTAAATTGCTTTCTTTATTTTTCCTGAGATGGATTTTAAGTAATTCTAGTGGGTGCCAATTAAAAAAAAGTAATTCTAGTGATTGAAATTATGGGCTATTCACTTGGTTGAGTGGATTTATCTAGAAGACTTGGATTGTTGAGATTTAATTTACAGATATCCTGTCTTAAATTGGTTTCCTGCTGGATAAAAAGCTTCCGGTTTGTAAAATATTGTGCTAAGAATACAATTTCAATCTGCATTATCAGAAATATTTTGGACATTTAGGACTTCATTATTTGGTTAAAACCCAACAAACTGGCAAACCGACTCAGTAAGTACTTCTATTGTTTCGTTGGTTCAGGTATCTAAAAGTACCCGAATTTATATTTATTATTCACTTATGGCTTCTCCAAACTCTCAATTGATTCAACCAAAATAAGAGACTTGTCAAACATTTTAGCAGAATTGGTCCAAGTAGTGAAGTAGGTCTTTGGTCATTAGTAGTTAAACACATTTATGGACGAGGTTTTAACGTGGTCACACCACTGCAGAGTCATTTGTTTACTCTTTCTAGTAACTTATTTTCATCCTTCTCAAACTTCTATCATAACTCATAAGTGTATGCCCTAATCTACGCTCATTCTCCGAGAAAGATAAAACTGTATTTCAAAGCCCATATAATTAAGAGTTTCAGTTTGGAAGTGGAATGAGTTCGAATGGTTTGTGTTGGGAGAACTTGAAATTTCAGTTTGCCTACTGAATAGCCAGTTGGTAGCTGAATTACTGTTTGAATACCCATAGGTAAGTTCTCTTGGAACTTATTTAACAGGTGCATGTTTTTCTCTGATTATCATCTTCGACAAAACAAGGACTCTCGAACTAACAAAAAGAAGATAAACTTGACATAAGAATTAGTTTCAATTGTCCTGACTCTTGATTTCGTTGCTCTTTCTGTATATATCAGAGTATGTGAACATTATTATGCTTATGTACTTCTTCTCTATTTAGTCCAGATTTAAAGAAGAAAACTTGCAGTTTTATGCAGATAACTATGCTGAAGAGTCTCCTAAAAACAAAGAAAGTGGAAGAGAGACCATCAAGTTTTTCCTGAATTGCCTTGCCCTTCTATTAGGCCGTCTACATGGAATGCAGTTTGAAACTACCATTGAGGAACATGGATCTCAGCTATCTCAAGCTATCATATCCCAGGTAGAATTACATGACTACTGAAGAAGTTTGCTGCATTTTGGTTACAATAAGATTAGGATCTCTCTAGAAGAGTCTTGAGTAATTGCTTTGGTAAAGTAACTTTCTTCAATAAGATGATGATTTATGCAGTCTAGATTGATGCATCAAGTTTGCTTGACTAAGCACCAGAGAGCTAGCATATTTCTTGTCTTTAGTACTTGAATTAAAACATTCTTGGTTGTTTGATTACTGCGAGTATTTTTTACTCTTTTGGTTGAGTTGCTGCGGCTTTTTGCCAATGATTAATGTTTTACATTTGTTCTTTTTGGGATATTTGAAGCTCAATTGTGCAGATGATGAAGTAATTGACAGTGCTCTCTGCATCTTCAAAGCTGTCATCTTTAGGACGAACAGTAGTTTGTCTAAATGTGCTGCAGACATTAGTCAGATTAATGCTCTACTGCCAATGTTATTACACCTCTTGGACGAGCGAGACAGTGCAGCGAAAGCTGTTATCAAGCTTTTTGCTGAATATTGCACCATGTATGATTGAATTACTGCAATATACACTGGTTTTAATCTTTTCAAATGCATTTTTGGGATTAAATATAAATGGCAATCATTATTTTTGCCAGATCCTCAGATACACAGTGCTTGGAAGAAATTCTAAAGCGCCTTATTTCTGGGAATGTTTCACAGAAAAGAAATGCTGTTGACTTCATTTCAGATCTTATCCATGTATCTATGGAGTCAGATACCGTGCTTCCTCCTACTATGTGGTATGCTGTTGCTTTCTATTATTGGCTTTTAGTTATTAACACTGCTTCACCTTTTAGCACTATATACAATGTTGAAGGAATATAATTGCAATGTTTGTTTGAGAAATAAATATAATTACAATAAAGGCGCCTGAGAATCCTGTCTGAACTGCTAGTCAAAGTATTGGCACAACAAAAGGAGATCCAACAATCAGTCAACTAGGGAGGTGAATTTTAGAAGAATCCGTAGAGAGATTTCTCAACCTGTTGAGAGCATGCTAAAGTACTTAGATTGACTCATGATACAGGACCATTTTTTTTATAACCGTGGTGTCCGGGCCAGCTTGCGCGCACCTCGACTAATTTTACGGGACACCTGCTATCTCCGACCAGCAATAGATACCAGGTAACTCTGTCCACTTGGACAGATGGGAAGAAATCACCTATTATTTTTGCCATCGCTGGGATTTGAACCCGAGACCTCATGTTTCTCAACCCACATTGAACACTAGGTGATGGGAAGAAATCACGTATTTACTATACAAGATCATTGTATTTAGATTTTTTTGTGTAAAAGAGTTATATATTGAAGTGACATACAATACCCAACTTTCTTACCTTATTAGAAAGTTCACAGAACTTGAGCATTTAACGAACCCTTCAAGTCAATTTGGGTGGAGTAACTCAGCACCATTATAGACTCCTTTTGAGGCGTTTATCCTGATGTGGGATAATATGTAGCTAACACATTTCTGCATGTGCATTGCCTGATTCTAGGTTCATACATGGACCTTATGCAGACTTGCGAGTTAAGACCGTACTTACAAAATGTTGGCGCTAATTCCATGTGAATAATCTAAGCATTCAACTAAAAAGAAAAATCTTAGGCAATGATGTAGTAGCGCAGTACCATTTGAAACCCCATTGGATAACACTTTCATATATCCGATATGGGACAATATGTAACTCAAAGGAAGGTATATGTACTAAAGTTATCATCATTTGATCTTTTGATCTGTTAAGTTATCATCATCCTGATTTTTCTTTTGAAAGAAAATAACTGATTTCAGAAACTTACACTGATTGAATAATATATGAATAGGATATCACCAGAACACCCATTAAAGAACAGTAGGTGCACGGCTAAATCATTGTACATTCAACTATTCCTAATTCCAAAATTACTCTCCCTTTTGTAAACTCCTATATTAGAATCTCTTACGGTTTTCCTTCGAATTTAGTTAACAGAACAATTAAAGGTTTTTTTGTGAAATTTTCAGTCTTAAAAAAAAAGGTTGTTTTGTGAAATTTGCACTTTGCAGGCAGCATTTGTCATGCCACCTATTGGAGTTTCTCCAAGACGAACAAATGGTAATTAATACACAGGCTTCCAAATTGATCCCTTTAATAGGTAAGCCTCCACCTTTTGACTTTTAGCTCAGTTATCTTTGTGGTGCAATGGTATATTGCAAGAAGATGCTTTACTGTGACTTAAGTTTTTATGTAACTTGAATGATTGTTCTGCCGACCTTTCTGTTTTGGTTAGTTGAAACATAGGAAAAATGATGATGCATAAGTTTTGAGGGGAAATTCTTCTTTCATTTGTTCTAATATGAACCTCCTACTTCTGTTGTGTTTATTGGCCGACCAGGTCTCTCCTTTCCTCCTTTAAACTGGGAACTGCCATCTGTAAAGAAAGAACTTAGTCTGGCTTCTCGTTCTTCCCTTTGGCATCCAAAACAGCATTGCTGACTGAGCAATAACTTTTTTGTTTTCTGCTGCAGATCCTTCGTTTACTTTGCCTGCACTAGTTTGTCTTATATACTCTCCACTTGAAAGAGTACACTCGTTGGCAAGTGGTGCACTCGTTGCATTATTGAAGAATTACAAGCATAACCCTGATGTTATATGCATGCTGCTCGACTGTCTGAGGTACAATGAAATACTTTTGATCTTTAATGATGACAAAATTTCAAGTAAGCAGCAATGAAACAGAAGAGTAATTCTGTTCTCTTTATTGTAACTTCTAATTTGTTTGTGCAGCAAACCCACTCAGAACCCAGACATTTGTGATAATGCTTATGGTGAAGAAGGTATGATTTACTGATGCTGTGTACATATATTACAGTCGAAAGTTGTAGTTTCTGCCATAAGCTGCTCAGGAGATGATTGGGAGTGCACAGCTAGTGAAGTTCAATATAGTACACCAAACATCATGAAATTTGACATCAGATTTAAACCCCACGGGCCAATAGCGGTCATCTATAACCGTCATAGAAAGAAACAGGAGAAGAGTTAAATCTAATGAGGAACATTTGGAAAACAATTTTTCCCTGGTATCCTAACCTAAAAGATAAACCCTACTGGTTTGGGACTGAGGCGTAGTAGTTGTTGTTTGTATCCTTCAACCTAAAAGATAGGTTATCTTCTCAACAGTTCTCTCTTTAAAGCAACTTCCTATAATGGATATTTGTAATTGTTAGAGTAACCTGAAGCTCTTGGTGGCAGGATTCTAAATGAGTGTGTTTAGTGGAAAGTTTCTATTCTGGAATACTTTATTTTGGGTGCTATTAGTTTTCCTGGTTGCTTGATATTTACGGTTTTTCCTACCTTCCTTCATGTCTTGGCAATTTACGTGATTTGTCATTTTGAAAGAAAAGGTGCTTTTTCGGAGTTCCTTTTGCAGATGGTATTTCCTTTGCTCAAGGTTATACTCATATATAAAGTTTTAATGTGTAGTGGAGTTACATAGTGCTAGTTTGAGGCAGGGGCGGCTCAACGGATCTCGTGGCCTAAGGCGAAACCATATTGAGAGACCCTTAAATTTATTTTGTAAAATATTTACACTAACAACAAAATTTGCTTTTTAAATAACAAATTGATCATTTAAGACAGAAAAGCGAATTTCAAAAAAATCTTTAAAAAAAGATGGAAGAAGAGCACAAAAAATAAAGTGGTGGACTATCGGATGTTGAGGTCCAGAACTCAAAGTGAAAATTTTGATTTGGCTATCATCACAAACAAGAAAAAGAACTAAGCGTATATAACTTAATAGCTTAAGTTTTAAGCATTGACGGTGTCAAAAATATTTAATTTACTCCTTCTGTTCAATTTAAACGATAATTGTAGTTCATTCTATTAAGTAGAACTTATTGGTGAATATCTAAAATAAATTGTAAATAACCTAGTATAATATGTCGAATTACACTAAAAGAAAACCGGTGCATGAATGCTTTTGTGTTCATGCAGTTTCAGAGAATATTGTAAAAGAAATTCATTATGTTGTCGATTTAAAATTGAAGAGTGACGAAAATTAGCATAGTTTATAAATTTATTGTATAAAATAACCTCAATCAAGTAACAAAAAAAAATACTGTAACACTTTTCTTTATACTAATTATTTATATAAAAAATTATATAGTATGTATTAATAATAATAATAAGAATTTAAAATAAATTTGGGGCCTTCAAATTTTGGGGGCCTAAGGCAACAGCCTCACTGTCCACAGCCTTAGAGCCGCCCCTGGTTTGAGGTAATGGTTTGACTAGAGAGAAACTAAAGAATTTTTGAGTGACAATATAGCTTGCATGGGAAGGGTGATATCTCGAGTATTTTTCTGTCCAATGATTGTGGTTGCGTGCATCACTTTTACACGTAGAGTGCTCTTGTCCTCTATGTGGCAATCCTCTCCATCAATTGTATTCTTCTTATTTTGTTGTGTCTTTTTTTTTTTTTTTTTTTCGTCAGTATATAACTACTTCTAGAAAGCAGCTTGATTCTTCTTTTCTTCTCTTTCAGGACAAAAACCTGATATTGATAGAGTGCTGAAGCTGCTTCCTGAGTGGTCAAAAATAGTAAGTTAGAGTTTCTTCCAGTTTACTTAACGGGCTCACCTCATGTCTTTTTATTTATCTGTGACTCTAACTCTATCTGCGGTCATGAGTGAATTACTATTCTGCTCCAGGCAAATGCTTCCTTTCTTATAGGTCCTGATTCTTTTGACTGTTCTTATTCAGTTCCCAATATAATATAATATAATTCTGTTTTGTCATTTCTCTAATTTATCAGTTTTCATTCTCGTTCTTTTTCAAGGATTTTTGGGTGGGCAAGTACTTATTGAATCTTCGATAAAGTGATTTAGAAATGTGAACTGCAGCTTCCAGAAGGCCTATTACCTTGGGCTAACTTCTTTGAATTTGCTTTTGTTGCTTTGATAATTTATCAGCTCTTGGTTGATGTAATATTATCTCATTGTCATCAGTACTCTTTTGCACCTAGAACCAGATTTGATCTTTGCTAGCTGTTTCTTTTTTTCCTTGTACTCTCTTTGTCCAGTGTGCATAAGGCTAAAATTTACGGCAAGGTATTAACTAGGATGGATGTATGGCTAGGCAGAGTCTTTTCATTAGGCTTATTTTGTTATTCAATGAACAGATGCACTACTTGCAGAGGACATTGCATTTCTTCACATCTCACTTGGACATACCTAATTTGAGCCTATTGTAGGTTGAAGATTGGAAGGTGGTGATTGGACCCTTGATAGATAAGCTTTTTGCTGAGCCATCAAATGCAGTAATAGTCAGGTTCTTGAGTTTCATAAGCGAGCACTTGGCAAGTGCAGCAGATTTTGTCTTTCAACAGATTATTTCTTACACAAGAAGGCAGAAGGAGTGAGTTGTTCCTCTTCTCTTTCCTACTCCTATATTAGGAAGTAACTACCTGTTATAGCATTTCTTTGGTCCCGGTGGCTTCTTTTGTTAGTGTTACAATATCAAGAGAATATTTAATTAGACTCATACATGTCTAGATTCATTGTACTTAAATGAGAAAAATATCTTATTGAATATTATCAGTGTTGTCAAAGGCTCATTTAAGGCGCGCTTAAGCCCTGAATCTCAGAAAAGCTCAAGGAGGGCGCTTCGCCTCACTTAAGTTGCGCTTCGGTGTAGGCAAGGCACTAAGGCGTGTAACTCAATGCCCATGAGTTCTATCTTAAACTGGACAGTACTAAGCAACAAATATTATTAGCAAATAAGTGTATTAGTTGCTGAGGAAAACATTGAGTGAATTTGTTTCTTTTTTCTTTAATTACATATGTATTTTTATTTTTTTTCCTTAGTTAACCTTTTTTTTAATCAAGCCCGCACTTTATTTTGCGCTTTGAGCATAAAACCCCAATCGACTTGGAGCGCCTTTTAGAGCTTTTCACTTTTGACAACATATAGGATATCTTAGGATATTCTGTATTTAGTGATAGGCTATTTACTTATCTTATTAATATAGAGATGGTATTTTGCCTATTGTGAGAAGGCACTGGAGAAAATATGTTATTGATATTGGATGATAAATACAATACAAGGGGTCCCTATTTATAGCTATACACTACAAGGAGATATTACTCCTCTTCCAATGTGGGACAAGACTACACTATACATATCTGTAAACTAACAGGGTGGATCAAGAGCGTATTTGCAAAAAAATGTTTTAGAGGTCTCCCACTTGAAATCCAAATTATCTTTAGAAGCTTCAATTTCTAGGTGAGATAGAAAGACGGAGCGCTTTAGACCAGTGTTTTGGATAGCGTGCGGTGACAAATAGCGACGAGGACCAGCTTCACTGAGGCGAGAGGCGCGTAGCTAAGCGCTCGCCTTTTTGATGTGAAGCGACAATTTATACAAAAACATAAAATATATATATATATATATATATAAAAAACTAAAAACTCAATAGATACTAGATAGTCATATTAGATTAATAAACTAAAGTCTAAAAGTCTAAAACAAGCAACATCTATTCTTCTTCAAGATTTTCAAATTCTTGAACTTCATGAATGTTAGCATTATATTGGCTATCATCTTCTTCATCCTCGGAGTCTTCATCAATTGGGGACCGGCTTGAACTTGCTACTCCTTTTCCCTTGTAATTTGAACTTGAAGAACTCCTTCTAAGACCATAGATATTCTCCTCAACTCCAGCCACCATAGAAACAGTACCCCAATCAAGATCATCTCCTACATACACTTGTTCATCTTCATGATTTTGGAGGGCTCCAGTTAACCATTCATTTGCCTCGTCAATGTTATCCAACAAAATTGGATCAATGGTATCGCGAGCTTCATAACGTCGCCTCAATGTTCTATTGTATTTAATATACACTAGATCATT
>AWOL01S0008887.1:966-14246 GCA_000715115.1 Nicotiana otophora
CCTCTAGCAACTGGGGGAGTAGCTCTTCCCTAGTCTGGAACCTCATTAGAGCGTGTTCTCACCATCTGTGAGAGAATAAAAGAAGGATATTTAGTACTACATTAATTGCACGATGGAATATGAAGAAAGGTAGTTTCCTAATACCATATAGTCTCTCGAAGATAAGTACAAATGTCTCTGTACCGATCCGCAAGATTCTATTAGGTTTGCTCATAACTTGTGAGACCTACGTGAACCTAGTGCTCTGATACCATGTTGTCACGACCCAATTTCACCTATAGGTCGTGATGGCGCCCAACACTATAGCTAGGCAAGCCAACTAATACATTAAACATCTATCGATAAAATTTAAATTCAAGAAAAATAATAAGACACTAAATTCTACTAATGTGTGTGCCAAGACCTGGTGTCACAAGTGTATGAGCATCTAGTAGATTATACAAAACCTCAAATACTGTCTGAAATAAAAATAGACAGAATAAAAAATACAAGGAGAGACACTGGTAGCTGCAGAACGGCTCTGAAAGGTATCTCACCACTATGTCCATGGATAATGTGAGTGTAAGACGATAGGTTCCCAACTAGTACTTGCCTCAGGTCCTCCACAAAAAAGTATAGCATGAGTACGTAAACAACGTGTACCCAGTAAGTATCAAGCCTAATCTCGAAGTGGTAGAGACGAGATGGCCGACTTTGACACTCACTAAGGTCATCAATAATAAATGGAATAAATTATAATTATTCAAATTAGCATGATTCATAGAGTTAACAATAATTTTATTCAATTAGCAGAAATAATAAAAATCTTTCAAATGCAACAATTTCCAATCTATTAATTAATTCCTTCAATTTCAATAAAACTTCAAATTTATCAAATAGCTTTACAAGCTGCAATTCAATTTCAATAAATTTCCAATTTATCAAATAGTTTTACAAGCTGCAATAAACTGTCCAAGTATCGTGTAATTTTTATTATTATCAAGCACGATTTCTGTCGAGGTCATTCGGCCCGATCCAGAGTGTCGTGTATACTGCCGAGGGACGTGCGGCACGATCCATAGATGCATCTATCCCGCCGAGGCGTTCGGCCCGCTCCACAAGAAAGGAGGACATTTTCTTATGTACCTTCGGAAGGAGAGTATATTTATTAAAAGATAAATTCGGGAAGAAAAATAATTTCTCTTAACAATTAATTAATTTAAACAGAAATTCAAGCATATGAGATTTTCATCCTTTAATATTCTTATCAAACAATTCACAACATATATATGAATATATCAAATAATTTAATTAAGTAAAGACTACAATTTACACAAGTAATTCATGCTTTTGAGTCCTAAACTACCCGGACTTTAGCATTAATAGTAGCTACGCACAGACTCCCGTCATCTCGTGCGTACGTAGCCCCCAAAATTAGCAATAATTATTTAATTTAATCACATATAGGGTAATTGTTTCCTCACAAGATTAGACAAGAGACTTACCTCGTCTTGCTCCAATTTAATCCACTAGTAGGCCTTTTCCTCGATTATCCAATTTCGATTGGCTCTAATCTAACAAAAAATAATTCGATACAATCACTAAAATTTATAGGAATCAATTCTATAAAAAAATACTACATTTTTAATAAAATCCCGAAATTAATTAAAAATTCGTCTGTGGGGCCCACATCTCGAAATTCGGTGAAAGTTATAAAATCCGATAACCCATTTAATTACGAGTCCAACCATACCAGTTTCACTCAAATCTGACTCCGAATCAATACCGAAATCTCAAAAATTCTTTTCTATGAGATTTCTAAATTTTTCCCAAATTTAAATCTCAAAACACTAATTTATGGTGAAAACAATTATATACTTGTATATGTAGACCAAATCCGAGTTAGAATCACTTACCCCAAAAAATTTTCCTTGAATATCTGTCAAACGTCGCCTCTGCTCAAGCTCATGTTCGTCAAAAATGGAAAATGGGACGAATGTCCTCTTTTATAAACTGCCCAGGCAGCCTTCGGAATTGGGACTCGGTCATGGCATCAAGCGTGGGACTTCGATCGTGACCCTCGATCTTGGGTCTTGATCCTGGCCCTCGAGCTGGACATTCGATCGTGGCTTCGATATTGAGCCTCGTCCCTGGCTTCGACTCTGGCCTTCGACCCTGGGCTCGATATCTGGGCTCGATCTTGGGCTCGATCACAACCCAAAATATCCAGCAGAAGGGAAAATTGCAGCAGCTTTTAAGTCCAACTTTTGATCCGTTAACCATCCGAAACTCACCTGAGGCCCTCGGGACCCCAATCAAATATACCAACAAGTCCTAAAATATCATACGAACTTATTTGAAATCTCAAATCACCTAAAACGATGCTAAATCCACAAATTATGCTCCAATTTAAGTTTAATGAAACTTAGAATTTCCAACTTCTACCTTTGATGTCGAAACCTATCAAATCAACTCCGATTGACCTCAAATTTTGCACACAAGTCATAAATGATATAACGGAGCTATGAAAATGTTTAGAACTGGATTCCGACTCTGATGTCAAAAAGTCAACTCCCCGGTCAAACTTCCAAACTTAAATTCCTATTTTAGCTATTTCAAGCCTAATTTAACTACGGACTTCCAAAGAAAATTCCAAATACGCTCCTAAGTCCAAAACACCATACGAAGCTGTTGGAATTGTCAGAATTCTATTCCGAGGTTGTTTTCTCAAAATATTGACCGAAGTCAAACTTGGCCTTTTAAAGCCAACTTAAGGAACCAAGTGTTCCGATTTCAACACAAACACTTCCAAATTCTTAACCAACTATCCCCATAAGTCATAAATCATAAAAATGACATACGAGAAGTTTTATTTTAGGGAACAGGGTTCTAACATCAAAATGACCGGTTAGGTCATTACCTATAGTCACCTAAGTAAGCAGGTGTCCACTGATCCCTCAAGGACCCACGCAAGTTAGTCTTAACAATAGGAGGCGTTGATTGGAAGAAGAATAATAATAAGAAGAATAATGAGTAGGATTTCTAGGACAAGAAGGAATAAGAGAATGGGAATCTTCTGAATGAACAACCTATGATGAGAGAGGCATAGAACAATCAGAGAAAGACTCTGTAGGAAATAAGAGACAGTGAAACTTATTCTGTGGAGTAGAAAATGGAAAAATTGATTCATGAAAGACCACATTTCTGAAAGTAAAAATATTTCTAGTTTGTAGGTCAAACAACTTATATCTCTTCTTTCCAAAAGGGTATCCAATGAACATACAAGCAGTTGCTCTAGGATCCAGTTTGCCCCTGTGATGAGGTAAGGTAGAGCAAAATACAAGCACCTAAAGCATTTGAGTAAACTATAATTAGGAGTCTTCTAAAACAAAATCCCATAGGGAGTTTTATAATGGAGTAATTTGGAGGGAAATCGATTGATGAGAAAAGTTGTTGTTAGTAAATATTCTCCCCAAAAAAGCAATAGGGACCTTTGGAAGGAAAAGAAGGGCTCTACAGGTTTCCAATAAGTGTTTGTGTTTTCGTTCAACAATGCCATTTTGTTGAGGGGTACCAACACATGAGGTTTGGTGTAAAATACTCTTAGAAGCAAAATAGGTAATGACTGCAACACTGCTTCCTAGTTCAAATACATTCTCAGACCTTATTGTCTTGAGTTTGGTATTAAATTGCCTCTCAACCATAGAAATAAAAGATTGAAGCACTGTAAAAGCATTACTTTTAGTGCTTAGCAAATATGTCCAAGTACCCCTACTATAGTCATCAACAATTGTAAGTAAGTACTTAAAACCATCATGTGTGGGCGTTTTATAGGGGCCCCAAGTGTCTATATGGATAAGCTAAAAAATGTGAGAGGTTGAAGTTGTGCTATTAGAAAATGGTAATTTGTGTTGTCGAGCTATAGGACAAATTGTACAAGGAAAACCATCCTGTGTGAAATTATGTTGGGTGCAACTAGGGATATGTCTCATAGCAAAAATAGGTAAATGACCAACTCTTACATGCCATAAACTATCACAAGAAACCACAGAACTATCTATAGAATGTGAAACGTGTCACGACCCAAAATTCGCATATCGTGGTGACGCATATCTCAATACTAGGCAAATCGACAACCTCAGTAAACCACAATTTCTCTTAAGTTTGAAAACATAATATTTAAATTCAATATAAAAATCTCACAAATATTGATATAAGTACACTTCAAAAACCCGGTGTCACTGAGTACATGAGCATCTAAATAATAACAAAATCTAACTAATAAGAACACTGTCTGAAAATATAGAACAATACAATAACTGAAAGGAAGAGAGACAAGGTATGCGCATGCCAGACAACTGCCTAGATAGTCTCCAACAGATAAATCCTCAAATCTGGAAACCGCCGTATCCGGAAGTACCTGGATCTGCACATGAGGTGTAGAGTGTAGTATGAGTACAACCAACTCAATAAGTAACAAGACTAACCTCTGGGCTGAAAGTAGTGACAAGCTCAGCAAGTACAGTTCAGTATAGAAATAACAGTACAGAAATGTAGGCATGCATCTAAGTTCAATAGTTAAACTCAGTACAAGTAAAATAGATAAACTCTACACGAAGTGAGGAATATGACATATCTATATCTACATGCCAAAATATATACTATATGTGATGTACCACAAGGGAAACCTCATGTACTCACACTCTCAGAATACTCAATCACTCAGCCCAGGGTAGATCCATCCCATATATATATATATATATACACACACACACACACACACACACATCAACTGACAGTTATTCACTCAGTACCGTATAAGGCCAATCTAGCCTAGGGTCAAATTTATCCCCAAATATAAATGACTCGGACAAGATCCATGTCCAGGAAAATTCATCACAATTGTAAATAAATAAGGCAAGTCCATGCCGTGGGAAGTCCATCCCGAATATAAATCATATGCGCTCACTGTAGGGGGTGCAGACTCCGGAGGGGCTCCTTCAGCCAAAGCCCTATATAAAGCCGATATGGCCTACTGCGACGTGCAGTCCGATCACATAATAATAAAGCCTATAAGGCCTGCTGTGGCGTGCAGCCCCGATCCATATAATAATAACATATATAAAGCCAATATGGCCGGCTGCGGCGTGCAGCTCGATCCCATAAATATTCTCACAATGGATGACATGACTAAGTATCAAATGTACATTTTTTAAAAATATTTAATTCAACAGCAACACGACCCTATGGGTCCCAAAATATCGGCACGTGGCCTAAACATGATCTTTAATACGAGACTCAGCTCAATTTCTCTAACACGTGGAGGATATACGGATATTGACATGATTCTTTAATTATTTTTTACAACTCCACAGAATTTATTCAAGTCAAAATTTCTATGGTGCACGCCTACACGTCCGTCACCTAACATGTGCGTCACCTTCATACCATTCACATAACACATAATTCATGGATTTATACCCTTAGAACCAAGTTTAGAAGTGTTACTTACCTCAAACCATGCAAGTTCTTTATTCCAATATGCCTTTGCCTCGCGAATCGATCTCCGAACGCCTCGAATCTAGTCACAATTAATTCGATTCAGTCAAATTAAATTATAGGAATAATTCCATATAAAAATACTAATTTTTCAACAAATCCGAAATTCCACTCAAAAATCACCAGTGGGGCCCATGTCTCGGAAACTGACAAAAGTTACAAAATATGAATGCCCATTCAATCACGAGTCCAACCATACTAAATTTACCAAATTCTGACATCAACTCGACCTTCAAATCTTAATTTCTTATTTTGAAATCCCTAGGCCCAAATCCTCAAATTACACCTCAAACATATGTAATCTAGTCGGAATAATTGATGATAATTTAATATTATTGACTAACAATGATCACAAGTGACTTACCTCAAGTTTTTCCGTGAATTCTCTCTGAAAAATCGCCCAAAACCGTGTTGAAAATGTCCAAAATGATACAAATGTCTGAACCCGACTTCTGCGGTACTTTTAACCGCATCTGCGGTTCCACTTTTGCGGTGAAGCAACGGCTTCTACGACTGCCTTCGCTTCTGCGGTGAAGCATCCTCTTCTGCGACGAGGCTGCCCCTTCCCCTTTTCCGCTTCTGTGATGCATGTGCCGCTTCTGCGGTCGCACTTCTGCGAGGCTTAGTCCGCTTCTGCGGACCTCACGCTTCTGCGATTCCAAGCTCTCTTTTGTGATCACGCAGCTGCGAGCCAATTTCCGCAGGTGCGATTGCATCAATAGGCAGCAGCAAGTTTCAATTGTTCTAAGTCCAAATTTGATCTGTTAATCATCTGAAACTCACCCGAGGCCCCCGGGATCTCCACCAAATATACCAATAAGTTCCAAAATAACATACGAACTTAGTCGAAGCCTCAAATCATATCAAACAACGCTAAAAACCCGAATCATATCCCAATTCAAGCTTAATGAAACTAAGAAATTCCAACTTTTACATTCGATGCCGAAACCTATCAAATCAAGTCCAATTGACCTCAAATTTTGCACACAAGTCATAAATGACATAACGGACCTTTGAAAATTTTCAGAACTCGATTCCGACCATGATACGAAAAAGTTAACTGCCCGGTCAAACTTCCAACTTAAATTTCCTGTTTTTTGCCATTTCAAGCTTAATTTAGCTATGAGCTTCCAAATAATTTTCCGGACATGCTCCTAAGTCCAAAATCACTATACGGATCTATTGGAATTATCAAAACTCTATTCCGGAGTCGTTTACACATAAATCGATATCCGACTAACTATTTTAACTTAGGCTTTAAATCTTGCAACTAAGTGTTCAAAATTCATTTTAAAATCTCCCCGACAAGTCACATATCTATAATTGAACACATGATAAGCAATAAATAGGGAAGAAACGGGACTGTAATACTCAAAATGATCAGGCGGGTAGTTACATTCTTCCCCTCTTAAACAAACGTTCGTCCTCGAACGGGTTTAGAATTATACATAGAGTCTCAAATGGGTGTGGATATTTGCTCCGCATCTCCCACTCAGTCTCCCAAGTAGCTTCTCCGACTGGCTGACCTCTTCACTGTACTTTCACTGAAGCTATATTCTTTGATCTCAACTTTTGAACTTGCCGGTCCAAAATGGCCACCAGCTCCACATTATAAGTCAAATTACCATCTAACTGCACTGTACTGAAATCCAAAACATGAGATGGATCTCCGACATACTTTCGGAGCATAGACACATGAAACACGGGATGAACACCCGATAGATTAGGCGGCAATGCAAGTTCATAAGCCACATCTCCAATCTTCTTAAGTATTTCAAAAGGTATATCTAGGACTCAACTTGCCCTTCTTCCCAAATCTCATAACACCCTTCATAGGCGAAACTCGGAGTAGTACCTTCTCTCCTACCATGTAAGTAATATCGCGAACCTTCCGGTCAGCATAACTCTTCTGTCTAGATTGCGTCGTACGAAGTCGGTCCTAAATCAATTTAACCTTTTCTAAAGCATACCGAACTAGATCAGTACCCAATAGCATAGCCTCACCCGGCTCAAACTAACCCACTGGAGATCGACATTGTCTCCCATATAAAGCCTCATACGGAGCCATTTGAATGCTCGACTGGTAACTGTTGTTGTAGGCAAACTCCGCGAGTGGCAGAAACTGTTCCCAAGAATCTCCAAAATCTATAACACAAGCGCGTAACATATCTTCCAATATCTGAATAGATCGCTCGGACTATCCGTCCGTCTGAGGGTGAAATGTTGTACATAACTGTACCTGTGTGCCTAACTCTCGCTGTACTGCCCTCCAAAACTGTGATGTAAACCGCGTGCCCCGATCTGAAATGTTGGACACTGGCACACCGTGAAGGCGAACAATCTCGCGGATATAGGTCTCAGCCAATCGCTCCGAAGAATAAGTAGTACCAACTGGAATAAAATGTGCGGACTTGGTCATCGATCCACAATTACCCAAACAACATCAAACTTCCTCAAAGTCCGTGGGAGTCCAGCTACGAAGTCCATGGTAATACGCTCCCACTTCCATTCCGGAATTTCATGTCTCTGAAGCAATCTGCCCGGTCTCTGATGTTCGTACTTCACCTATTGATAATTTAAACACCGAGCTACATACCCAACTATATCTTTCTTCATTTTTCTCCACCAATAGTGTTGCCTCAAATCCTGGTACATTGTAGCGGCACCCGGATGAATGGAATACCCCGAATTGTGGGCTTCTTCAAGAATCAATTCACGCAACCCATCTACATTTGGCACACAAATCTGACCCTGCATCCTCAACATCTCATCATCTCCAATAGTAACATCTTTGGCATCTCCGTGTTGAACTGTGTCCTTCAGGACAAGTAAATGGGGATCATCATACTGGCGTTCTCTGATGCGGTCATATAAGGAAAACTGAGAAACCACACAAGCTAGAACCCGACTGGGCTCCGAAACATCTAATCTCACTAACTTGTTGGCCAAGGTCTGAACATCAACTGCAAGGGGCCTTTCATCAACAAGAATGAATGCAAGGCTACACATACTCACCACCTTTCTACTCAAGGCATCAGCCACCACATTGGCCTTCTCGGGATGATACAGAATAGTAATATCATAATCCTTCAGCAACTCCAACCATCTCCGCTGCCTCAAATTTAGATCTTTCTATTTGAATAAGTGTTGAAGACTCCGATGATCTGTAAATACCTCACAAGACATACCATAGAGATAGTGCCTCCAAATCTTCAATGTATGAACGATGGCTGCCAATTCTAAATCATGAACATGGTAGTTCCTTTAATGTGGCTTCAACTGGCGTGAAGCATAAGCAATCATTCTACCCTCCTGTATTAAGACACACCCAATAACGATCTGAGAAGCATCACAATACATTGTATAAGAGCCTGAAACTAAAGGCAAAACTAGAACTGGAGTTATGGTCAAAGTAGTCTTGAGCTTCTGAAAGCTCTCTTCACACTCGTTCGACCACCTGAATGGAGCACCTTTCTGGGTCAATTTTGTCAAGGGCGATGCAATAGACGAGAAACCCTCCACAAAGCGACGATAATAACCGGCCAAGTCGAGAAAACTCTGAATCTCAGTAGCTGAAGATAGCCTAGGCCAACTCTAAACTGCCTCTATCTTCTTCGGATCCACCTTACTTCCATCACTGGACACTATGTGCCCCAAGAATGCCACCAAACTAAGCCAGAACTCACACTTGGAGAATTTGGCATAAAGTTTCTCTTCACTCAGCCTCTGTAGTACAATACTCAAATGTTGTGCATGTTCCTCCTGGCTACGTGAGTACACCAGGATATCATCAATAAATACTATGACAAACTAATCAAGATACGGCTAGAATACACTATTCATCAAGTGCATAAATGTTGTTGGGGAGTTGGTCAGCCCAAAAGACATCACGAGAAATTCATAGTGACCATAACGAGTCCCGAATGCCGTCTTTAGAATATCTGAATCCGTGAATCTTCAGTTGATGATACCCAGACCCCAAATCAATTTTGGAGAACACACTCGCACCCTGAAGCTGGTCAAATAAGTCATCAATACGCGGCAAAGGATACTTGTTCTTGACTGTAACTTTGTTCAACTACCTGTAGTCGATGCACATCCGCATAGTACTATTTTTCTTTATCACAAACAGAACTAGTGCACCCCAAGGCGACACTTTAGGCTTAATAAACCCCTTATCAATTTTTTTAATTCAGTTGGTGCCATACAATAAAGAAGAATAGAAATGGGCTGAGTGCTTGGCACTAAGTCAATACCGAAATCAATATCCTTGTCGGGTGGCATACCCGGTAGGTCTGTAGGAAATACATCCGAAAAATCCTGTACTACCGGTACAGAATCAATAGTAGGAGTGTCTGAATCAACATCTCTCACAAAGGCCAAATATGAAAAATACCCCTTCCCAACCATCCGTTGGGCCTTCAAATAAGAAATTACCCTGCTGGAAACATAATTTAGAGAACCTTTCCACTCGACCTTCGGCAATCCCGGTATCGCCAACGTCACTGTTTTTACGTGATATTCCAGAATAGCATGACATGGAGACAACCAATCCATACCCAAGATTACATCGAAATCAACCATACTAGGCAATAAGAGATCAACTCTAGTCTCTAGTTCCCCAATAGTTACCACACACGACCGATACACACGGTCCACAATAATAGTATCGCCACCGGCGTAGATACACAAACAGGTGAAACTAAGGACTCACAGGGCATATCCAGATAATGAGTAAAGTATGATGACACATGCGAATAAGTGGAACCAGGGTCAAATAATATAGAAGCTTCCCTGTGGCACATTGAGACAATACCTGTGATTACTGCATCTGAAGCAACGACATCTGGCCTGGCAGGAAAAGCATAGAATCGGGCTTGACCGCCACCTGATCGACCTCCCTCTCTAGGGCGACCTCTGGATTCCTAAGCCCCACCCTGAGCTGGTTGGACGGGTGGCGTAGCAGCTAGTGTAGGAGTCGTAGTTTGACTCCTTTGCTGAACTGGACCTGGCGAAAGGCGGGGACAATATTTCCTCACATAACCCAACTCTCCACACTCATAGCAATCCCTCTCGAAGAATGGTGGTAAGTTTTGAGGCGGACCTCGAGAACCAGAATAACTACCAGCAGAACCTGGTACAAATGAACCCTAAACTGATGGTGCACGAGATGAACTCTGAGCTGGAAGTGCACCAAGAGAAGGCTGACTCTGTCGAGCACTATATGAACCATGGCTAGCTAATGCGCCGCGATGAGCTGGACGAGCCATCTGAGTGGGCCTATAAGCTCGACCCCTGATGTGATAGGACTGTCCCACAGAAGGAACACCACTGGAATTACCTGGACCACGAGACCTCTTGGCCTCCCTCTCCTCACGCTCCTGAGTACGGACCATCTCTAGCCGTCGAGCACTGTCAACTACCTTATTGAATTTAGCACCTGCTACATTTCCCATAGTCATAACAAAACGGAATTGATGGTTGAGGCCAGTAGCACCACCACAATGCAGTAAGATTTTTGGATATGTTGTATATGTGCCAATAGCACCACCGCAGCGCAATAAGATGGGCCCGAAGAGAAGGTTAGGAATATATGTTGGGTTTGAATCACCCTCTATTATTTGCTATCTTGAACTATTGACGGGAGATTTATTTACTGCTCGATTTACAGATTGTCGATTTGATGAAAAGAATTTCCCACAATTAGGGGGAGAGAAAAAGGAAATCAAAAGAGAAATTATGTGGAAAGTTTTATCATTATCTCACTTTGATCCATGTACCCCTATATGTAATCAGGAGGTCCAGAAGATCATCCATTTACAGAATAAAGCAAATCAAATGTCAGATGCATTTACTGATTTGAAAAGGATAATTAAGTCATATATCCTTGCAGAGAATGTGCCTATCCGAATTGATGTCCCAGCAGGACCATCTACTAGCATAAGAGCTAGTGAACCTAAAGCACGCCTGAAGCGTGGTAGGCCTTTGGGTTCTAAGGATCGAAATACTAGAAAAATAAAATTGACAAATGATAAAAATGATATTATGAAGGGATCACCTGAAGAGACCCAAAATCTGATAAGTTCTGAGATTCCTGAAGAAATCAATGAATCCGAGACTCAAGTGAGTGAGGAACTTTTAATAAGTTCTACTGGTGATGGGATTATTTTAAATCGATCTGAAATAGTGGTGGATAATGTTTTTGCATATAATGTTGCACTTAACATTAAGCAAGATAGTGAGAATCTTGAACTCCGATCTGTCGACGAAGATATGATTGGCCAAAATGGCAAGAGTCAATTCAATCGGAATTGAAGTCACTTGCTAAAAGAGAGGTCTTTGGACCAGTAGTCCAAACACCTGCTGGTATAAATTCAGTTGGTCATAAATGAGTTTTTGTGCGAAAAAAGAAGGATAAAAATGAAGTTGAAAGATACAAGGCTCGCCTTGTTGCACAAGGATTCTCACAATGACCTGGAGTCGATTATGAAGAAACATATTCACCCGTTATGGATGCCATAACATTTCGATATCTCATCAGTTTAGCCTTACGTGAAAGGCTTGAAATACATCTAATGGATGTGGTTACAACTTATCTATACGGGTCACTTGATAATGAAATTTACATGAAAATTCATGAAGGATTTAAAATGCCTGAAGCATATTCAAAATTTTTGGAAATTTACTCAATCAGATTACAAAGATCTTTGTACGGTTTAAAGCAATCTGGGCGCATGTGGTATAATCGCCTCAGTGAATATTTGCTAAAAGAGGGTTACATAAATGATATTATTTGTCCATGTATTTTTATAAAGAAAATGGCTTCAGAATTTGTTATACTTGTATGTTGATGACATAAATCTTGTTGGAACTCCAGAAGAGCTCCAAAAGGCAATTGAATATCTTAAGAAAGAATTTGAGATGAAAGATCTTGGAAAGACAAAACTTAGTCTTGGTCTGCAAATTGAACATTTAACAGACGGGATCTTTATCCATTAATATGCCTATACAGAAAGGGTCTTAAAATGCTTTTACATGGACAAAGCGCACCCATTGAGTACACCAATGGTTGTTCAATCACTTAAAGTGAATAAAGATTTGTTCCGACCTCCAGAAGAGGATGAGGAACTCCTTGGTCCCGAAGTACCCTATCTCAGTGCAATTGGTGCATTAATATATCTTGCTAATGCTACAAGGCCTGAGATAGCATTTTCTGTTAATTTACTAGCAAGATATAGTTCTTCTCCTACACGGAGGCATTGGAACAGGATTAAGCATATATTGCGATATTTAAAGGGAACTCTTGATATGGGTTTGTTTTATGCTAACAAAGATAGTGCAGATCTTATTGGTTATGCAGATGCAGGTTATTTATTTGATCCCCATAAAGCTAGATCCCAAACCGGGTACGTGTTTACATGTAGAGGTACTATCATATCATGGCGCTCCACAAAGCAATCGATTATTGCTACTTCTTCAAATCATGTTGAAATAATAGCTATTCATGAAGCAAGTAGGGAATGCGTATGGTTGAGATCAATAATTCATTTTATTCGAGAAAAATGTGGTTTGGAATGTGAGAAAAGACCCACAATTTTATACGAAGACAATGCTGCATGCATAGCCCAATTGAAGGGAGGATTTATAAAAGGAGATAGAACAAAGCACATTTCACCAAAATTATTCTACACACACGATCTTCAGAAAAATGGTGACATTGATGTGCAACAAATCCGTTCAAG
>AWOL01S0008888.1:0-19311 GCA_000715115.1 Nicotiana otophora
GTTTGTGGCTAGATTTGGGGCATTTGGAGGCCAATTCGCGAGGCAAGGACGTGTTGGAGTAGGGATTTGTACGGATTGAGGTAAGTAACAGTTCTAAATTTGGTTCTGAGGGTATGAAATCCCGTATTATGTGTTATGTGATTAGTTTTGAGGTAACACACATGCTAGGTGACGGGCGTGTGGGCGTGCACCGTAGTATTGTAACTTGGTCAATTTCATGGAACTATATAGTTGAATAATCTGTTGTTATTTGTATATTTTCCATGTGTTATAAAAAAAATTAAATTGTAAATCATGTTAGAAATCATGTTTAGGCTATGTGTTGGCACTGTATGGACCTACAGAGGTCGTGTTTGTCACGACCCTAATCCACGTGACCGGTACCCGGCACACTACTCGACCCAAGTGAATCATCCCATATGTCAAGACCAAGTATAATTGCGGAAGCCAATTGAGAATCTTATACATTTTCAAATCAAGTAACAATATATTTTTCATTTCCAAAATCATACATGAAACTTTTCATAAAAATGATATAATCAAATTAAATGATTATTCATTTATGCATGTCGTCCACAATCCTATTTTTTATAATCCAACACAACTATCTATGGAACCTCTATACCAAAAAACAGAACCAACACTTGGAGTAATTCCAACAAAAGAAAATAAGAATATACATGATAGCTACCACGAAATAAAAGTGGTGCTTCATAATACCTCAGAAAGAGAGTCATCCTAGACCTAACCGCATGTCACGTATCATAGCTCACCTTGAAACATGTACAGTAAGCGGGACCCTGGAGGGGGGCTAAGGGTTGAGTACACAACATCGATACTCAATAAGTGTCATAGACTCTCTCTGACTTAAGTTCTTGGGACAAACTTTATAAAAAAAAAATAATGCATCAATATTTGATATAAAACAATAAGAAATTTTATCAATTCATGATCCTTGTCATTTTAAATAAAAGACAAGTAAAATATAAACCACAATATAAACTTTTAAAATATTTACATCAATCCAAAATTTTGGATAAAATCATACAAAATTATTCCATTTGTTTTAAGTCATTGAAATCACTTTCGGCTCCTTAGGCCTAAACATAAGAAAATTATCCTTACCTTTCACTGGGAGTACTATACCATCACCGACATAAGAAGGTCAACTAGATTATGTACCTAGCAGCAAGTATCATATACCCTAGTTGCTCAGGTTGTCTCATCGTAGTGCCGTACGAATTGACTAAGCCATGCTACTAATAGCACAAAATAGTACTCTCTCGAGGGTGATCACTCTATCGTAGTCTATACCACAAAGTAGCCATCTGTGCCTACACCGGCACGAATTTCATGACAACGAACACAATATATCCGAAGTCAATCTCGGTGAACATAAGTAACTCCCAAAATATTTGATACTTCAAAAATAGATTCATAGCATAGTAGCTTCAAAGGATCTATTTTTATCAACTCATAGCATTTATAGAAAATCTAAATCATTTGAACAAAAATTAAATAAACAACCTTTTACATGCTAAAGCTTTTAGCAATTTAACANAATCCAACACAACTATCTATGGAACCTCTATACCAAAAAACAGAACCAACACTTGGAGTAATTCCAACAAAAGAAAATAAGAATATACATGATAGCTACCACGAAATAAAAGTGGTGCTTCATAATACCTCAGAAAGAGAGTCATCCTAGACCTAACCGCATGTCACGTATCATAGCTCACCTTGAAACATGTACAGTAAGCGGGACCCTGGAGGGGGGCTAAGGGTTGAGTACACAACATCGATACTCAATAAGTGTCATAGACTCTCTCTGACTTAAGTTCTTGGGACAAACTTTATAAAAAAAAAATAATGCATCAATATTTGATATAAAACAATAAGAAATTTTATCAATTCATGATCCTTGTCATTTTAAATAAAAGACAAGTAAAATATAAACCACAATATAAACTTTTAAAATATTTACATCAATCCAAAATTTTGGATAAAATCATACAAAATTATTCCATTTGTTTTAAGTCATTGAAATCACTTTCGGCTCCTTAGGCCTAAACATAAGAAAATTATCCTTACCTTTCACTGGGAGTACTATACCATCACCGACATAAGAAGGTCAACTAGATTATGTACCTAGCAGCAAGTATCATATACCCTAGTTGCTCAAGTTGTCTCATCGTAGTGCCGTACGAATTGACTAAGCCATGCTACTAATAGCACAAAATAGTACTCTCTCGAGGGTGATCACTCTATCGTAGTCTATACCACAAAGTAGCCATCTGTGCCTACACCGGCACGAATTTCATGACAACGAACACAATATATCCGAAGTCAATCTCGGTGAACATAAGTAACTCCCAAAATATTTGATACTTCAAAAATAGATTCATAGCATAGTAGCTTCAAAGGATCTATTTTTATCAACTCATAGCATTTATAGAAAATCTAAATCATTTGAACAAAAATTAAATAAACAACCTTTTACATGCTAAAGCTTTTAGCAATTTAACATCAATCTTTAAAAGATACCACAAGTGTTATTCTGTTCGTCAATTTCCAAAAGAAATACTTTCCATAAAAACTTATCTTTAGCAGTATACTCTTGTCAATACGTAAGTTTTGATAAAAACTTATAATATTTACCTTGAATGTCATTTTTCCAACAACATTTAAAATAAAATTTTATAAAATGGCATGACACTACATATGCAACATAATATTCTAGTACATGGAGACATCCGTACATGTTTGTCCACACAAGTATGAAAGCACATTTGCAAACAACTTAAGTATTAACTTTAAACAAGCTTTTAGTGCAAGTCCCTTAAGAAGAGTAAGTTTTAATCAACTTACCTCGCTTTCACTTTATTAACTCCCACAAGCTTGCAATCCTCTTTCATCATTCCAATATTTATTAAAATGCCCAAACATCACCAACAAGTCGATATCTACAATTAGATATCCTAATTACAATAAAATATGACCTAAAATATTGATCAATATCCATATATGGCTCATAAGTTGGCTACAAGCCTCCAACAACTCAAATCGCCAAATAGACTTACAAGCTAGACCATTGAACTTCATTCTTATATTTTAATACCCATTCAAAATCATTAATGATACTACATCAATTGTCCAATACCACCAAGTTACTATTCTTCGTCTTTCATAATCAACACTTGCAAAATATACAATTCTAGTGATTACTTAGTTGATCACTTCCAACTCTTGCTAACAAATAACTCCATAGATTCATTGTATTCATCAGTTTCATCGCCAAGATTAATACCCATCTTCTCTCTTATCTTCTCAAAAATTCTATTCATGCCATGAACTAGAGTGTCATAATCCAATATTTCAACCATTAAAACTTGTAACAAATACTTCAAATACTTCTAACTACTCATAATAAACGAGTTTGAAGCATTGAAATTACCTCTAGTAACTCAATCTTGAAAAATCACAACTTTGGTAATTTTAGTGTTCTTGAGGATTTGATGATGAAATCTAGCATTTGGATGCAAGAATAATGTTAGAACTCATGTATATTGAGTAATAATCAACCCAAAATATCATTAACAATTTACCTTAGTTGATTGGACTTGATTTGAGCTTAAAATCTCCCATTCACCTCAAGAACCTTAACCCCCAATTCTCAAAATACTCTCCTCCACTAACTTTGTATTTATAGGCCCAGATTTCTGGGTTTTGGTTGCGGCCTCGGATGCTTCGCATCCCCAGTTCACTCCTCTCCGAAGCTCGGATGCGGACCTGGATGATATGGCAGCACTTCACTACCAGCCTTTCTTTCGGACGCGGCCTCGGATGCTTCGCATCTGCAGTTCACTTCTCTGTCAGCCTTTGGTAATTCGGTCATAACTTCTTGTAGGAATGTCCAAATGACAAACGGTTTAAAGCGTTAGAAACTAGAGTCAAAGGTATTTCATATTATAGGTTTTTCATCACATAAATCCTTATATATATGTAGATATTCTCATTCAAAGTTAGATCTTGTGCATACTCATTTAAAACTTTAGTCTATCATGTAATTTCCAACTTGATTTGTCCCAAGGGCTCTCCTTATGCCCTATATCACTTCAAATACACCTCGTACACTTATTAGCATATCCAATTAATATTTATCATATTAATAGTCCTCGTCTGCACACAAAATAATATAGTTAGCACACATCAAATTTCTTAAATGCGCTTAAGTATTTTGAAATTCTTCGGGGTGCTACATTCTCCCCCACTTAAGAACATTCGTCCTAGAATGTTTTGCATGTCACTTCTAAGCATAGATTTACCATACTTTTATCTCCAACCACCATGCATATGCACTTATTGACTTTAATTATATGGGTCTTATACTTGCTTTCCAAAATCTCAACTTACTTAAGGCCCTCAAAATTTGGCTACCTTTACAAATCACATTTACTTTAGCTCTATCTACTTCAATACCTTCAACTGTGACTTTATGGCCCAGGACTATCCCCTCTTTAACCATGAAGTGATATTTTTCCCAGTTGAGTACTGGGTGAGTGTCCTCACATCATTTCAGAATAAGTACGAGGTTCCTCAAGCAATCTTTAAATTCATCTCCAAATAGAGTAAAGTCGTCCATGAACACCTCTAGATACTTCCCATTCAAGTATGAAAATATTGACATCATGCATCCCTGGAAAGTAGCTGGTGCATTGCATAGGCCGAAAGGCATTCTCCGGTATTGGTCTGCTGTCCGGAGACTCAAGGTAGATCTGTTAGCGTTCACTGACCTTTAAGTCCCCGTCTATCTTTTATGTCCTACTATTTTCTTTCATTCAGACAGTTGTATTTCTTTCAGACTATTACTTGTAGTAAATTCTAGAATGCTCGTGAATTGTGACTCCAGATCCGGGTGGTAGTAATTAATACAGTTTTATAATATTTCGCACTTATTATATTTTACCTTAGTTAATTATTGTAATTTACTGAATGAAAATAAGGAATTGGTTTAATGATTCTCTAACGTTGGCTTGCCTAGAAAGTGAAATATTAGGTGCCATCACGGCTCCGTCGGTGGGAACTTTCAGGTCGTGACAAGTTGGTATCAGAGCACTAGGTTGCCTAGGTCTCACGATTCACGAGCAAGCTTAGTAGAGTCTGGACGATCGGTATGGAGACGTCTGTGCTTATCTTCTAGAGGCTATGAAGTTTAGGAACAAGTTTCACTTTTATTCTTCTCTGTCGTGCGATTTCGCTTTCTTAATACTGATTGAACTCTTTTACTCTTATTCTCTCACAGATGGCGAGAACTCGTACCGCTTCCTCAGCTGAGCAGCAGCCAGAGCCTCTAGTGGCAGCTCCTACATTTGGCAGAGTTTTCCTTGTAATTGGGACTATCGAAAAACATTTAACCTATGCAGAACAAGCCTCCACACGGGCACCAATAATAATATAGCTCAACAACTAACAATATACAATATAATGTACCATCTTGTCCCCACTAGGCCGTACATATACCACAAGTGCATCAAGTGTGAATCTTTGAAACTTTTAACTAGTAACATATATGAATACCATTCAATATCAATAATAGGCACTACACATAGCTCCCACATAACTATTATACATGCATGCATTTTCTTTAGTCATGCATACGTCAAGTTGTACCTGAAAAGTACCTTCAAATAAGCCAAAAATCTCTCTATGATTAGACTTCCTTAATAAATGTATTTTTTTATCAAACCCCAACCTTATTTCGTCATTACACTTGTATTGCTTTGTGTTTTGAAAAATAGGATATAATGGTTATTCTCGTTAAAGATTTCCTTATTCCTTTCCATACTAAAGTATCATGATACTTCTAACCGCAATTCATGTTGCTAAGTATCATCGTTTCCTGTTCTTACAACAATAATATGGTTAGCATATCACCTTTCAAGTTCGTTTTATCTTCAAAATCACTTTTTGACATTATACCCTTCAATGCATGCTGAAATACCTTTCTAGCAAGTGCGACCACCTTACACCTCGCATTCCATGCTTATGTATTTTAACAAGTACGACTCCTTCATACTAAACCCATATAACATTCATACAAGTTTCCATAACATACATCATTTTGAGAATGCTATATGTAAGAAGCGTACAATCCAACTTCATGTAGCCATCCTAACAAATATTTTTAACTATAGTTAATATCTCATCTTTACATCATCATGATTCGTGCAATTAATATAAGTACTTGTATGTTTTCTATTATTCATGGAATCTAGTTCGTGGGTACCCGATCATCATACGGCAATTTCTTTTGTACTTCCATAGTATATTCAATCTCATCCCCGTGCATAATATGTTAGGGATTCCTAATGCATCACTCTATAATATTTGGACATTTGTAACCTCTCAACTCCCACACGTACCCTTACCATTTTCAAGCTCTTGGGCTTTAAGCGATCAGATTGCTCTGAGAAAAATAAAAGTAAACTCTTATAGTTTGAAGCCCAGTTCCCACAACATATATAGTATTAACAACTTGTCATAAATAGTTACTTTGCCTCATACATTATTTCAAATGTTCATGTCTCATAATTCATAAGGGTCCATCAAATCCTATTTTAATCACTCCACTTGACACATGCATAAGTACTTTGGAGCTTACATTTGAAAATTCTCAATTCCCACAAGTTGAATCTTAACTAGTCAAACCTAAGGTTGTCATTCCACATTAAAACTCTCAATTCCCATAAGTACTTTGGAGCTTACATTTGAAAATTCTCAATTCCCACAAGTTGAATCTTAACTAGTCAAACCTAAGGTTGTCATTCCACATTAAAACTCTCAATTCCCATAAGTACTTTGGAGCTTACATTTGAAAATTCTCAATTCCCACAAGTTGAATCTTAACTAGTCAAACCTAAGGTTGTCATTCCACATTAAAACTCTCAATTCCCATAAGTACTTTGGAGCTTACATTAAGGTTGCTTCTTGTACCTTTTCAAGGTACACCTTTGTGTATATCATGCCTTAATTTTACTTAATTACCTATTTAAGTCCACCTATCTCATCCACGCATACATTGGTATGCATCATTGAATGTTAGCATCTGTTGGTATATCATTCGTTAACTGTGAGGCATTCAAAGTTCACCTACCCTTCTCATACTTATGATATGCTTCGAACACCCTAAATTTGTGCCTATACATGACACTTTCTTTCTACAATTATCACGACCCAAAATCTGACTAGTCGTGATGACACCTAATCCAATCCGCTAGGTAAGCCAATTATCAACTAACCAATTCCAATATAATTTAACAAGACAATTAAGCAAAAGAAATTATCTAAATCTTATACATTTCTCAAGGAATGGTAGTACAGATCATGAGCTTCTAAGAATAGAGTTTACGCAGCTGGTATGAAGTAAATATATCACCTGTTTGAAAAGTACATAAATAGAGTTTTATGAATCTAAGGCTACCATTAACAAGAGGCAACTACAACTGGAACGCAGGTACATCTTCAGATTCAGCTCCCAACGAACACAACAACATCAGCAGCCAACATCTGCACGCAAGGTACATAAGTGTAGTATGAATAAAACCGACCCCATGTACTCAATAAGTAACAAACCTAACCTTAGGTTGAAAGTAGTGACGAGCTTGTACCAAGGTCAGAGTCCAACTCCAATAACCAACAACAGTTCATAACAACATAAAGCAAGTAATAAAAGAAGTAACTCAAAGAATAAATGCTCAGCTAAATAATAATTTCTGAAAATAGTTCTGCCTTTCAAGTGTATCAGTGAAAATCCCAAGTCATTTACCAAAGTTGCCAAAAATATAAGTATGTTTGAAAATAGTAATTCTCCCAAAAATCCTTTCAACAATAAATAAGATAATTTATTTTCTTTCCAGATAGCCGGTGGAAAAATGCATCACTATGCCCGTAGGCCAATACGTGTTAGAAGTCATGAATCACGTGATACCGTACAGCATGAGGAAAATACATCTCTATGTTTGTATGTCATGTGTGCATGTCAATGCAATGTATCTCAGAGATGAACCCATGTACTCACATTCTCAGAGTACTCAATCTCACTGTCTCACACATTTCACTCATCATGCTCAATCACTCGGTACTATATATGGCCAATCCGGCCCAGGGAAGATCTATCCCGGAATATACACATCAACTGATCATCAGTCACTCAATACCGAGTAGGGCCAATCCAGCCCGTGGGGAAGATCCATCCCTATGTATAAATGCTTCGGACAAGATCCATGTCCAGGGAAGATCCATCCCTCAATATAAATCAACCGCGCTCACTAGGGGTGTGTGCAGAATCCGGAGGGCTCCTTCATCCCAAGCGCTATCATAAATCAGTATAACCACTACGGCATGCAGCCCGATCCCCTAGACGTCACTCATAATCAGGCACTCGGCCTGACTCAGTCATCAATCTCTCTAGTCTCTATCTCTCACGGGCTCATAGTGTATTCAAAAATATGACAACACATCCAATAAAAAAGTTCAACCATATTAATTTCACTCAAATCCGACTTCGAATCGGTATTCAAAACTTGAAAATTCGTTTTATGTAATTATAGAAAATTCCTTCAATTTTCCTTGAAGATTTGATAATCTTACACCAAAAATGAAGATTAATTCATGAAATATAATCACAAGGGAGTCAAGAACACTTACCCCAAGTTGTGTGGAAAAATGCCTCTCCAAAATTGCCCAAACCGAGCTCCAAAATTCGAAAATGGGTTAAAATATCGAACCCTCGAACTTAAAGGGTTCTACCCAGCGCCTTCCGCATCTGCGGTCGAATAACCGCATCATTGACCTCCTCTTCTGCGCAAGAAGCTCGCACCTTCGATTGTGGTCGCTTCTGCGACTTGCAAACCACATATGCGGTCGCGCTTCTGCACGCGTTGGGCTGCTTCTGCGCCCGTGTGTCCGCATCTGCGGCCTCTGTCCAAAGCCTCCCTGGCCGTTTCTGTGGCTCCTCTGTCACTTCTGCGACCATCGCACCTGCACAAACCAGTCACAGGTGCGGTCACACCAGAACCAACAGCAACCATCAATAACAACATGAAGAAAAAATGATCTGAAATCAATCTGAAATACGCCTGAGCCCCTCGGGACCCCGTCCGAATATACCAACAAATCCCATAACATAATACGCAAATCACACCTAATAACATCAAAACGACGAATCACACCTCAAATCAAAATCTATGAACTTTGAACTTTTAATTTCCAAAATCGGATTCCGACCCTGATATCAAAAAGTCAACCCCCGGTCAAACTTCCCAAAAAATTGACTTTCGCCATTTCAAGCCTAATTCTACTACGGACCTCCAAATAATTTTCCAGACATGCTCCTAAGTCCAAAATCACCATACGGAGCTACTAGAAGCATCAGAATTCAAATCCGAGGTCGTTTACACATAAATCAACATCAAATCGACTTTTCCAACTTAACATTTCCATTATGAGACTAAGTGTCTTATTTCACTCTGAAATCCTTCCGGACCCGAACCAACTAACCTGGTAAGTCATAATACGGCTATAATGCACAAATAGAGCGGTAAATGGAAAAACCGGGCTGTAATACTCAAAACAACCGGCCGGGTCGCTACATTCTCCCCCACTTAAATATGCGTTCGTCCTCGAACGTGCCAAGAGTTGTTTCCAAGCCATCAAATCACTATTCCATCTTACCACGCACGTACCCAGGGGTGATACCACGCCACCCTATTTCATATAGGCTTGACAATACAACATAATTGAAGGTCATTAATTTAACCTTAGCCCATAAACCTTGGAATTCAATTTCCAACATTCAGAATTTCTTTTCAAGACACGAATCTTACCTCTACACATTGTATGAGTCTGAACAAGCAGTATCAAGCCATAACTATAACCCCAAATATAATCACATAACATAATACACAACTCGCATACTCACAGCACCATTCCCGATCACAATAACTACTCCAAACTAACCTGGTACTGGTATTAAACCTCATATCAAGCCAAACCTTGTTCCAAAACCTTTGTACACTGCTGATAATTAAAGAAACATGTGGAATCGCATACCTCTTATTAGATCAACAAGTCATGGAGCTCTCTCGCCCCAACTAGAACCATAATCACTTTCTAAGCCGACTTCCAATGCCATCCTCCCAAATATACCGTTTCAAACCTGATAGTGCCCATTCTAGGTCCTATGACCATATATTATTAAACATAATTATCCCACAGACACGCCACACCAATATAACTCAAGCCACCAATGCGCAATCCGGGTACCCAAAAATAGAAAATGTCTCAAAGAAGAGAATCGTATGCAAGTTCAACAAGCACCGCCACAACTACAATGCTATAAGCTTATATCATATAGTAGAACCAAGACACACAAATCTAACAATGGTAATAAGCTTTTCCAGAGCTCACATTAACATCAACCGCATGGCATGGTCACAGGCCTCCAGTTCCAGCATATCATATAGGAGCAATTAAACAAGTACACATATATATGATAATGAAATAAGATTCGCATGCTCCTAGACTGGTATAAATAAAATTCCATAGTGTAGGCATGTGCAAAGTCTGCTATCACAACACAAATTGGCAAGTTAACGCAGAAATAGCAACTACCAAGTTTTTCACAGGGAATTAGATTTTTTATAACCTCAAGTATAGCCCATATAGTTCTCCACAAAGGTACGAGTATGAGAAATATTATAACTTTATGCTTAACAGTCAACTCTAGGCATATCATAACCTAAACATTCTTTCGAGTATGAATACTTGCCCCGATGCTTGCACATGGGCTCAAACCTCACCTATATGCACACTTATAGTGAGTAGCTATTACAATATAATTACGCAACTAGTGCCTCCACTGCGTTTAAATAAAATACTCACCTCAAACAGGTCGCAACCCTGAAACAATATGCTTCTGAGAACTCCTAGTTTCCAAATTTATAGGACACATGTATCATCATAACTGATCTGAATTCTAGCATTCGAATGACTAACACGTCTTTCATGCACGATCATCCCACGAGGAATACTTCCATAATTCTTCCGTGCCACATAGCAATAATTTGAATATCAGCAGTCTATCAAACATGTGAGTTCTGCAATACCGATGAACATCCGTAAGTCAAAACACAATGCCCCTTCTGAAATGCGCACCCTTCTTCGGATTTACCGAGCAATTATAACAGTCGCCTAAATAACTAAAATTGACCATTTTGCCCAAACTTTGCGACCTTCCCTTCAAGACTGAACTGCCATCTTATACTTGTAAATCTTAACCCCGCACAACACACCACATATTTCATGCCATCATATGAAAAACACGAGAATCTTATTATCAACTCTGAGTCACCAACAAATTACATACCCGATTAGTTAGAAACCTTTCTCTTGCTTCCTTCTAGGAGGAAATCACAATACACAACATGTCCCCCACACCAGTAGAAAACTATCTGGTTCGCACCATGATAGAAACCATCAAGAACTCTTCAAAACCCATTTGTACATAACCGAGCTATTAGAGCTGAATCTCCTTATCTCTACCAAGTCACGCAGGTCACCAAACATCTATAGAGCCTCACCACATCGTAATTACCCAAAAGAACCGAGCATACCATTATCATATTGGTCTAGCCTACTACCTAGTTGTCCTATTTTCTCTGAGTTTCTTCTGAATTACCCTCAAGTTGACACTTCTCCTTGTCAGAACACTGCGATCCTTACCTAAATCTCACTACAAGACATCCTAACATAAAAACCACACCGCCCTAAGGCCATAAGTCGTTGTATTCTTCTTAAGCACCCCATAAATACCACAACTGAGACACCCACTCTGAAAGACCTTATGTGAATTTAAAATTATTCCTCTTCCCTTTCTTATACTGAAATGTAGAATCCATAGTCATATAGAATTACCGTAATTCCCGACACCATCCAATATAAATGATCGATTCTAGAGATATACAAATCCGAAAAATTTTCAATTGCTACTTATACATTTTTTTTGAATCCATTAGCACCTTCTCTAGAGTCAACCACTTTGCTCAAATCTAAACTACACCACCCAAACGGGCTGAAAGACATGTGCCCCATTAGCACAACAACACTTAAAGAGGTAACCCTGCCATAACACCACTAATCAAATTCATACTCCGTGCGCACTACATCATTCACAAATAACAACTCACTCATCCCATGATTTTCATATACTCATAAAGCTCAATATAACCCGTATTTAAGAATTTTAGTACTTGATTCATCCTCGATCTCAACCTCTTCAAGTCATAACTAATCCACAAGTATGTCTCATACCAAAACTAACATTTAACATATAACCATGAATTGAATTGTCAATAGCAGGCTCCCCCATTTGGCTCAAAGCCATAATTAAAACACTCGATAACTCACAATACCCATACTCTATTACTACCATAATACCGCAGTCAGTTCAATGAAAATTCTTCTCAAGCTCATACAATGCCAACCATAAAAATACCTCAATTGTCCGCTAAGCTCGCATTCATTCTCTTGACACTCAAGTCAACTTTCTCAACCATATTCAAATTCAAATCTCAACACATACGCCTCACTGGCAGAAAAGAAACTCTCCACTCACATTATAAGGAACATATCTACGTAGATTACCCCGCAGGAGATAACCCCACTGCTTAGCCTCACATTGGTATCTTGTTATACCCTTTCGTAGTCACAATTACTATACAATTACTTAGTCTATATGAGTCCAAACTCATTAACAAGACATGAGAATTTAATTTGTCCCAAAATTTAACAACGTGAAAGATCCTTCAAAATATTTATACTCGAGATTGTACGTCACATCAAAATGAAATCAAGCACCCAATGGACCCTTCTTTACATTTTAAGGAAACACTTCTCGTCACATTCAAATCGTCTTAACACATCCCGCGGTCACATCATACCCATCACAAAGCCATTCCATCGCTCATCGAGCCATAAATTCCACTCGTAGGGACATTACCGGACTTATAAGTCCAAAAACATGTGCTCACACAACCAAAATCCACGTGCTCAAGCCACAGTCATAATCCAGCCTCAAGTCCTCCTGACTAGCTCATCATCATCACACAGAAATCGCATCCCCCATCTCGTTCATGGAATCACAAGCCGACGATGCACAACTGATACCGAGCGCTCACATACGCACACGAATGCGTGGAAGGAATTCAAAGAGTTATGTTTCAAGCTGAATCAATTTCGCAAGATAAGGAAAGAAAGATGGGAAATTATCCTAAATGCCCTGTAGCCTCTCGAAGATAAGTATGGACGTCATCATACCAATCCACAAGACTCTACTAGACACTTGTTCATGACTTGTAGAACCTATGAACCTAGAGCTCTGATACCACCTTGTCACGACCCAAAATCCAACTAGTTGTGATAACACCTAACCCAACCCGCTAGGTAAGCCAATTATCAACTAACCAATTCCAATATAATTTAACAAGACAATTAAGCAAAAGAAATTATCTAAATCTTATACATTTCCCAAGGACTGGTAGTACAAATTATGAGCTTCTAAGAATAGAGTTTACAAAGCTGGTATGAAGTAAATATATCATCTGTTTGAAAAGTACATAAATAGAGATTTATGAATCTAAGGCTACCATGAATAAGAGGCAACTACAACCGGAATAGAGGTACATCTTCAGATCCAGCTCCCAACGAACACATCAACATCAACAGCCAACATCTGCACGCAAGGTGCAGAAGTGTAGTATGAGTACAACCGACCCCATGTACTCAATAAGTAACAAACCTAACCTTAGGTTGAAAGTAGTGACGAGCTTGTACCAAGGTCAGAGTCCAATTCCAATAACCAACAACAGTTCATAACAACATAAAGCAAGTAAAAGAAGTAACTCAAAGAATAAATGCTCAGCTAAATCATGATTTCTGAAAATAGTTCTGCCTTCCAAGTGTATCAGTGAAAATCCCAAGTCATTTACCGAAGTTACCAGAAATATAAGTAAGTTTGAAAATACAAGTTCTCCCAAAAATCCTTTCAGCAATAAATAAGATGTTTTATTTTCTTTCCAGATAGCCAGTGGAAAAATGCATCACTATGCCCGTAGGCCAATATGTGTGAGAAGTCATGAATGATATGATACCGTACAACATGAGAAAAAATACATCTCTATGTTTGTATGTCATGTGTGCATGTCAATGCAATGTATCTTAGAGATTAACTCATGTACTTATATTCTCAGAGTACTCAATCTCACTGTCTCAACATTCCACTCATCATGCTCAATCACTCGGTACTGTATATGGTCAATCCGGCCCAGGGAAGATCTATTCCGGAATATACACATCAACTGATCATCAGTCACTCAATACCGAGTAGGGCCAATCCAGCCCGTGGGGAAGATCTATCCTCATGTATAAATGCTTCGGACAAGATCCATGTCCAGGGAAGATCCATCCCTCAATATGAATCAATCGTGCTCACTAGAGGTATGTGCAGAATCCGGAGGGGCTCCTACAGCCCAAGCGCTATCATAAATCAGTATAACCACTGCGGCGTGCAGTTCGATCCCATAGACGTCACTCATAATCAGGCACTCGGCCTCACTTAGTCATCAATCTCTCCAATCTCTATCTCTCACGGGATCACGGTGTCATGGAACTAGCCCAAAAATAATGATATAATGTATCAATAAATAATAACAGATACTGAGATATGATATGCGATGAATGAATATGACTGAGTATGACATTGCAACGTAAACAGATAACTCAACAGCAGTAATGACCTCAATGGGTCCTAACAGAAGAAGCATGTAGCCTAGACATGGCTTCTAACATGAATCACAGCTCGATAACTCTAGTACATAGAGATTTCATGATTACAGATAAGTTCACGTAACTACACAGTACCACAGAACTAACGGAGTCACAGTTCACACGGTGCACGCCCACACGCCCATCACCTAGCATGCGCGTCACCCCAGCACCAAACACATAACACGTATAGTCAAGGTCCATACCCTCAGCTCCAAGATTAGAAGAGTTACTTACCTCGAACAAGACGAATCCAATGTCGAGCAAGCTAAATAATGCTCCAGAAATTCTATTTTGCGTATATCAACTCCTGAACGGCTCGAATCTAGTCACAATTAATTTGATTCAGTCCACACAATTATAAGAATTAATTTCATATCAAAATACTAATGTTTTCCTTGTATGACCGCATCAGAGAACGCCAGTATAATAATCCCCATTTGCTTGTCCTGGAGGACAAAGTTCAGCACGGTGATGCCAGAGATGTTACTATTGGGGATGATGGGGTATTGAGGATGCAGGGTCGGATTTGTGTGCCTAATGTGGATGGGCTGCGTGAATTGATTCTTGAGCACCCCCACAGTTTGCGGTATTCCATTCATCCGGGTGCCTCTAAGATGTACCAGGACTTGAGGCAACACTATTGGTGGAGAAAAATGTAGAAAGATATTGTTGGGTTTGTAGATCGGTGTTTAAATTGTCAACAGGTGAAGTACGAGCATCAGATACCGGGCGGATTGCTTCAGATACTTGAAATTCTAGAGTGGAAGTGGGAGTGTATTACCATGGACTTTGTAGTTGGGATCTCACTGACTTTGAGGAAGTTTGATGTTGTTTGGGTGATTGTAGATCGGTTGACCAAGTCCGCGCATTTTATTCCAATTGGTACTACTTATTCTTCGGAGTGGTTGGCTGAGATTTATATTCCCAAGATTGTTCGCCTTCACGGTGTGCCAGTGTCCATCATTTAAAATCGGGGCACGCAATTTACATCACAGTTTTAGAGAGCAATGCAGTGAGAATTGGGCACACAGGTTCAGTTGAGTACAACATTTCACCCTCAAATGGATGGACAGTCCGAGTGAACTATTGAGATATTGGAGGATATGCTACGCGCTTGTATCATTGATTTTGGGGGTTCTTGGGATCAGTTTCTGCCACTAGCGGAGTTTGCTTACAATAACATCTACCAATCGAGCGTTCAGATGGCTCCGTATGAGGCTTTATATGGGAGACGGTGTCGGTCTCCGGTGGGTTGGTTTGAGCCGGGTGAGGCAAGGCTATTGGGTACTGATTTGGTGCAGGATGCTTTGGAAAAGGTTAAATCGATTCAGGATCGACTTCGCACGGCGCAGTCTAGATAGAAGAGTTATGCCGACCGAAAGGTCCGTGATGTTGCTTACATGGTTGGGGAGAAGGTTCTGCTCAAGGTTTCACCCATGAAAGGTGTGTTGAGATTCGAGAAGAAGGGCAAGTTGAGTCCTAGATGGTATATTGGGCCTTTTGAAATACTTAAGAAAATTGGAGAGGTGGCTTATGAACTTGCTTTGCCACCTAGTCTATCGGATGTTCATCCAGTGTTTCATGTATCTATGCTCCGGAAGTATGTTAGAGATCCGTCTCATGTTTTAGATTTCAGCACAGTGCAGTTGGATGGTAATTTAACTTATGATGTGGAACCGGTGGTAATTTTAGACCGGCAGGTTCGAAAGCTGAGATCAAAGAACATAGCTTCAGTAAAAGTGCAGTGGAGAGGCGAGCCAGTCGGAGAAGCTACTTGGGAGATTGAGCCGGAGATGCGGAGAAAATATCCACGTCTATTTGAGGCTGCAAATATGATTCTAAACCCGTTTAAGGACGAATGTTTGTTTAAGAGGGGGAGAATATAACGATCCCGTACAGTCGTTTTGACTATTACAAACTCGTTTCCCCATTTACTGCTCAATTTATGCTTTACAGTTGTTATGTGACTTACCAGGGTGATTGGTTTGGGTCCGGTGAGGTTTTGGAATGAATTGGAATACTTAGTTCCAAGGTTTACAACTTAAAATTGAAATAGTTGACCGGATATTGTCTTATGTGTAAACGACCCTGGAATAGAATTGTGATGATTCCAATAGCTTTGTATGGTGATTTTGGACTTAGGACCATGTCCGAAAAATTATTTGGAAGTCCGTAGTTAAATTAGGCTTGAAATTTAAGTTTGGAAGTTTGACCGGGGTGTTAACTTTTTGATATCGAGGTCAGAATCTGATTCTGGAAATTGGAATAGGTCTGTTATGTCATTTGTGACTTGTGTGCAAAATGTGAGGTCAATTGGACTTGATTTGATAGGTTTCGGCATCAAATGTAGAAGTTAGAATTTCTTAGTTTCATTAGGCTTGAATTGGGGTATGATTCATGTTTTTAGCTTTGTTTGATATGATTTGAGGCTTTGACTAAGTTTGTATGATGTTTTGGGACTTGTTTGGGTATTTGGTTGAGGTCCCGGGGGCCTCAGGTGAGTTTCGGACGGTTAACGGATTAAATTTTGGACTTGGAACTTTGCTCGAATTTTTCTGATGCAGTGTCTGGTTTCCATCTTCATGTTTACGAGAGGGGTCTCGCGTTCGCGAAGGGGAAATAGAGGCAGGCGAGGTTTTGTTCTTCGCATTCGCGAAGAGAAGGACGCGTTCGCGTAAGGTAAGGAGGTAAGGCTACACGTTCGCGATTGGGCATGGCGTTCGCGAAAGGGAAACTGGCTGGTGAGGAGGTGAAGTGTAGGCCGCGTTCGCGAAGGTTCGCCTGGTAAAGCATCACGTTCGCGATCTGTGACTCGCGTTCGCGAGCTGTGACTCCCGTTCGCAAAGGGCAATTTTTGGACAACATAATTTTGTTCGCGTTCGCGAAGAAGTTATGCCTGGATAGAAAGTTTAAGTTCTGAAAATAGGACTTCGTCCCATTTTCCACTTTTGACGATTTGGAGCTCGGGAAGAGGCGGTTTTCGGGAGATTTCAAGGAAAACAACGGGATAAGTGTTATTAACTCAATTTTGGTCAAATTACCCGAATCTATGGTTGTTTTTGACATTTAATTGGTGATTTAAATTAGAAAATTGTGAAAACCCTCTCGGTTTAATTTGAAGATTTGAGGGTCGAGTTGATGTCGAAATTTGGTAAAATTTATATGGTTAGACTCGTGGTTGAATGGGCATTCATATTTTGTAAATTTTGTCAGGTTCCGAAATGTGGGCCCCACGGGCGATTTTTGGGTGCAATTTCGGATTTTATTGGAAAATTAGTATTTTTGTATGGAATTAATTCCTATAATTTGTATTGACTGAATCAAATTATTTGTGAATAGATTCGAGGCGTTTGGAGGTTGATTCGCGAGGCAAAGGCATAGCAGAATAAAGAATTACACGCTTTGAGGTAAGTAACAGTTCTAAATTTGGTCTTGAGGGTATGAAACCCTAGATTATATGTTATGTGATTGGTTTTGAGGTGACGCACATACTAGGTGACGGGCGTGTGGGCATGCACCATAGGAATTGTGACTTGGTCAATTCCATGGATCTGTGTAGTCGAATAATTTATTGTTACCCGTACATTTTTCCACATATTAGAGAAATCGAACTATAAATCATGTTTAAACCATGTATTGACACTGTTGGGACTTAGCTGTGAAACTCGTCACTATTTTTAGCTCTTTATTTAGTATTGTTACTTGCTGAGTTGGTTGTACTCATACTACACCCTGCACCGTGTGTGTAGATCTAGGTACTTCCGGACACGACGGTTGCTAGTTTTTCGGAGCTTTATCTGTTGGAGACTATCGAGGTAGTTGTTTGACGTCCGCAAACCTTGACTCTCTTTCCTTTCAGTTTTTGTACTGTTCTATATTTTCAGACAGTGTTTTTATCAGTCAGACTTTGTTATCATTTAGATGCACATGTACTTAGTGACACCGATTTTGGAAGTGTTTTATGTCGGCATTAATGAAATTTTTGTATTGACTTTAAATATTATATTTTCAAACTTAAAAGATATTGTGGTTTATTGAGGTTGGAGGCTTGCCTAGTATCGAGATAGGAGCCATCACGGCATGCAGATTTTGGGTCGTGACAATTAATGATACTACATCAATTGTCCAATATCACCAAGTTACTATTCATCGTCTTTCATAGTCAATACTTGCAAAATATACAATTCAGGTGATTACTTAGTTGATCACTTCCAACTCTTGAGAAACAATAACTCCATAGATTCATTTTATTCATCAATTTCATCGCCAAGATTAATACTCATCTTCTCTCTTATTTTCTCAAAAATACTATTCATGCCATGAACTAGAGTTTTATTATCCAATCTTTCAATCATTAAAACTTGTAACAAATGCTTCAAATACTTCAAACTACTCATAATAAACGAGTTTGAAGCATTGAAATTA
>AWOL01S0008890.1:4164-22919 GCA_000715115.1 Nicotiana otophora
TAGTTTGATTAGTGCCATGTTGGTGTAGATGAGTAGAAATATTATGTTAGTCCTTTAGAAATAGTTGGTTAAGAAGATAAAAGATAATAATTAGCATGTAAAAAATCTTTTATGAAAAATAATTTTACTTTGGACATCAATGTAAGAAGCAATTTGGGCTTAGAAGAATACTTGTTATTTTGTGTTGTCTTGGTCATCGAGGCTCTTAAGCAACATGGGCCAAATAAGCTAAAATCTATAGACCCAATGGTAATAGAAAGTAAGATGGGCATTTTCTTTAAAATCAATAAATTGTCTTTTGTTAAATAAAATAAGTGGCCCAATACCATGAAAGTTTAACATAAGCGTACCCGGGTTTAATGTCTTGCATTAGTTAGAAATTGTTTTTAATAATAATATCATTTTTTTTTCGGTCGAACAAGTAATAAATAAAAAAGAAGCGATTTTTAATTAATTTAGACGCTAGGCAATTAGTAGGCGTGCTTTAACTTCATGGAATCGCTTGCATAACGTAATGTTTAATATTCAATAATTTAATTCAATAATGTTATACCATACTCGTTAGTTTTAGTTAATTTTTAATTTAATAAATCCATTGCTAAACTCGCGGATTCGTTTGTGTAGCGCGATAGTTAACTTTTGATAAATTTCAAAATTATTTTCTTCGAATGTAGTAATTTTCTCCAAAAGTAATAACGTACTAATAATCCTCGTCATGACTGCAGATTCGCTTGCATAGCGCGGTTATGAAAATAATCAATAAAATTCATCTCGGTCACACATTCGTTTGCGTTGTGCGGTTAGGACAATTTTATTCAAATCTTTTCTTTAATAATTTTAATAATTAAAAGTGGATAGGTAAAACATGAAAGTCCAAATAAAACACAGTTTATCCAAAATAATTTCAAGCCAAGTTTAAGTCAATAAAGCGGCCGTGCTAGAACCACGGGAAAAACTCTTTAACCCAAGTCCAAAATCACCATCCGGACCTAACGGAACCATCAAAAATTCCGATCCTAGCTCAAATACACAAAAGTCAAACTTGGTTCAAATCTTAAAGCTTCCTAGTTGAGAATCATCCTTCCAAAACAATCTCGAATAACCTAAAAATCAAAACCGACGATGTCACGCCCATTTTTCTACCCCCAAAAAAAGATAATGTATGTTATTTTATGGATTGTGGGTTAAAGAGTTTTTCTAATTAAAGTGGCAAATTTGAATAAGGATTATTTTATTTACAGAGTCGCCACTTGGAATTGATTTTTAGGTGTTCCAAGTCACCTTTTATTTGAATCCCTAATCAAAAGGAAAGTTTGACTCTATTATTAATTGGTCTGCGAAAATAAAGTCCGAATAAGAAATTCTGTTGACCAGGGAGAAGGTGTAAGGCATTCCTCGAGTCCCGTGGTTCTAGCACGGTCGCTTTATTGACTTAAACTTGGTCTAAATTGATTTTGGATAAACTGTGTTTTATTGGATTTTCATGTTTTACCTATCCACTTGTAATTATTAAAATTATTAAAGAAAAAATTTGAATAAAATTATCCTAACCGCACCACGCAAACGAATATGTGACCAAGATGAATTTTATTGATTTTTGTCATAACTGCACTACGCAAGCGAATCCACAGTCATGACGATGATTATTAGTACGTTATTATTTTTGGAAAAAATTACTACATTCGAAGAAAATAATTTTGAAATTTATTAAAAGTTAACTATCGCGCTACGCAAACGAATCCGCGAGTTTAGCAATGGATTTATTAAATTAAAAATTAACTAAAACTAACGAGTATGGTATGACATTATTGAATTAAATTATTAAATGTTAAACATCACGTTACGCAAGCGATTCCATGAAGTTAAAGCACGCCTACTAATTGCCTAGCATCTAAATTAATTAAAAAGCGCTTCTTTTCTATTACTTGTTCGACCGAAAAAAAATGATATTATTATTAAAAATAATTTCTAACTAATGCAAGACATTAAACCCGGGTAAGCTTATGTTAAACTTTTATGGTATTTGGCCACTTATTTTATTTAATAAAAGACAATTTATTGATTTTAAAAAAGATGTCCATCTTACTTTCTATTGTCATTGGGCCTACAGATTTTAGCTTATTTGGCCCATGTTGCTTAAGAACCTCGATGACCAAGACAATACAAAATAACAAATATTCTTCTAAGCCTAAATTGCTTCTTACATTGATATCCAAACTAAAATTATTTTTCATAAAAGAAACTTACATGCTAATTATTATCTTTTATCTTCTTAACCAACTATTTCTTAAGGACTAACATAATATTTCTACTCATCTACACCAACATGGCACTAATCAAACTATACTCATTAGCAACATAAAAACCACGACTAAATATAAACACTACAAAAAACAGTAATACTTTAATACTAAAGAGAAAGCTATATTATAATATTATGTTGACTATAATTCAAAGCATCAAAACATTTGAAGCTAGAAGTCTTTCTTAGATAATTACACATGACTCATGAAAGTAACTCACAGAAAAGATCCCAAACTAAACAAACATGGTTAAAAGTGGGGTCTTTATCTTTTCCTTAAACTAAATAAACTTAACAGAATGCAATTTCAATCACATATATTAAGAAAAAAAAATGATAATTTAACTAAATTTTAACAGATTTACATGATGATAACACTAATATAACATTCATCTTGAAACAAAATCAGATCTAACATGTTCCATCAACTAAACCGGGATTAAATCCTTCTTATTATCATCAAGAATCAGCAATATAAGAATTTAAAAGTTACCTGGTGTGTAGAATAATAAAATACAGCAGTGCATCAACAAAAAATTCAGCAGCAAATACAGTAAAAACAACAGCAACTCAAGTGTTAAGACAACCCAGAAAACTCAACAAAGATACTTGAAACTGGTAGCTATCAACTTCACAAATTGCCTAAGGGATCTTTCTATTTTTCTCAAAGTTTTTTACACTCAAATAATACTCACAAAGCTCTGAAATTTCAGCTTGCTATATGTATTAAGCTGCTGATTTTTCTCAAAAATATATGTGTTTAAGTAACTCTCCAAGATGTGTGTAAGTGTAAGATCGAGTTTGTGCCTTTTATAGGAGAAGAGAAGCCCTTTAAATAGGCAAATAAATCAGATTTTTTGGACAGACTTTTGGTGAAGACTGGCTTTGTGTGCTAAACATAGTTCAAAAGCTGTCAAAAAGTATTGTATTTTTCACCATATAATGACTTTTGAGTTTTGTACTCCAAAGTCTTTGCACAGTAAAAACAATCAAACTTGTACTATTCCTTCTTTAATTTCAGCTTTTATCAACACAAAATTCAAATACTCAAATCCAATAAAAACAAATTCACTAAGCACTTGAAACTTTTATCATAAACTATCATGACTAAGCGAATAGCTATTTCAAAACTAATGAATAACTAATTATCGGTGATTAATAACTATGAACGACTAAGCTAACATAGATTAAACCCAACTAATAATAAAAATATAAATAATAATAATATAAATAAATTAAAAAATCATAAATTATGCTAGACATAAACTAAATACAATACAATTAGAAAACATAGACAAAGGAAAAGAGAATATGGGTATACCAAACGAGGGCGTTCGGGGTGGTCGCCGGAATTTGATCGGATTTTTAATTGCCGAATTTTCGGGATGGAATTGGCATCAATAGGTAGTCTTGATGAGATCTATCCATTGATGTAGGAATTGTGGGGGTGGTAGTGGCCGGAACTTTAAGATTTTGGGCAAAAAAGTGGCGGCTAAAGTTTTCTAGATCTAAAATTCAAGAAGTTTGAAGGGGTTTTGAAGGATTTGGTTTGGAGATATGCAAAGAGGAGGTTGTGGAGATTGCATTGTGTGAATTTGGGGGTGTTTGGAGGTTAGCCGCCGCCGGTGGGCGATTTTCGGCGGCCGACATCGGTGGTGGGGGCGGATATGGGAGAGAGAAGAGAGAGGAAGAAGAAAAGAATTATGGGAGAAATAAGGGCCTTTTTCAAATTTTTGAGGCTTTAAATACCTCTTGAGAGATCAAATATGGACCATTAGATCAAGGGCTGATCAATGGGTGGAATTTGATCTTGGGTCACTTAATAAAACAACGTAGTTTTGAGGCAAAACTACGTCGTTTCAGACCCTTTCAAGGGCAACCTCTTATCTTGCATTTTTGGCTACTTTCTCTTTCAAATTTAGCCCAATTTCTTCCTTAATCCTACTTATTAAACTAAATTTATACAAATAAATAAATTAATTAAGTAACTTATTCAAATGATCAATTAACTAGATTAATTCACCAATTGAATAGTTAGTTAATTCCTAAAATGCATAAATGAAGAAAGAACTATTTTTGGTATTTTTATGATAGGAAATATGCAATCATAGACACAAAAATTAGAAAAATAATTAAAGTAACAAAATACTAATGACTTTAGGAGGTATTAAAATAGTGCAAAAAATAGGTATTCACACTCTTCCTCTTTAACAACTCACACTCCCACTCATCCTCTTTAACAACTCACACTCCCACTCTTCCTCTTTAATAACTCACGCTCTCACTCTCTCTTACTTATAAAAAAAAACACTCTATCATACACACAAGGAGAGCTCTCGTCGGACTCAAAAAAAAAAAAAGACAAAGTTTAAGAACTTTGAGGGAATTTTCCGGAGAGCAAAAGGCTAGCCAAAATTCCATCCAAACAACCTCCAAAACACAATTGTTTCATTCCAAAATCCAGCTCAAAAAATAGTCAAAAATGACTTCAAAACCAACCGGAGTTTAGTTGAGTTTTTCTGGGTCAACTTTGAGTTTTCCGGCATCCGACGAGTAGGCGTTTACAGAGATCCGATCGAAAAGGTCTGTTCAAGATATGGCCAGTAGCTATTGATTTTGTACGTTGAAGTTTCATTATAAATTGAAGAAAATTGTCATGTTGAGGTGCACTCTTACTCCTTCCTCTGTTGATTTTGCCCCTTTTAAATTCGTGTGTAGTTTCTGCCATAAGATTTAGATGAATGATGATGTTTTTTTTTTCTTTAAATATATCTATATGTTTGTTTATATGAATGTTTCGTTGCTGATTTTTTATTTATTATAATAGTTTATTTGGTTTAAATCTGCAAGTGATTGGTCACTAGGGTAATTTGATAAGTGTGTCATTTTAATTACGTAATTAGGATGTGTAATGATCTTATGGTTTCAGATCATTTTACATAACTGTTTAATAACTCAAATGATTACTAATTTATAGATTATGGCCTTGTTTAATAATTAATACTCTATAATATTCAAATGCTTCCAACAACTTAGTTATATATCAGTGATCTTGCTAATTCTCCTTAACTAATTTTTATACTTCATCCGCAACTATTCCATAATTCATGGTCTCACAATAATCTCCAAGTTTTAGGAAGAATAATGAACACTGTTACAGTGCTTTAGGCGTGCTTTTAATTAGTTTATCGCGATTATGTATACGTTCGCGTGATATAATTGTGATTTTCAAAATTAAAACTGAAGTATGCGTTCGCGCAATTTTGGCCAAAATAATCTTAATATAAAAAAATACTATTAATTGTGTACACATACACGTGACATAATTTTGGCACAATAAATAAAACGGATTCACACACGTGATTCGTTTCAAAGATAATTTTATATTTTAATAATTAAAAGCGGATAGATAAAACATGAAAAACCAATAAATCACAGTTTATCAAAAATTAACTCAAGCCAAGTTGTAGTCAATAAAGCGACCGTGCTAGAACCATGGGACTCGGGGAATGCCTTACACCTTCTTTCCGATTAACAAAATTCCTTACCTGGACTTTGTTTTCGCAGACTAATTAATAATAGAGTTAAATCTTCCTTTGACTAGGGATTCAAATAAAAGGTGGCTTGGAACATCGAAAAATCAATTCCAAGTGGCGACTCTGTAAATAAAATAATCTCTACTCGAGTTTGTTACTTTAATTGGAAAAACGCTTTAACCCACAATCAATAACATCATATCTTTTTGGGGATAAAAAGGGGTGTGACACTATTTTAGTAATGTTTGAGATTTATTTATGTTAATTGATCACGACCCCAACTGTAGTCCTAAAAAGGATAAGCGGTCGCTGCAAATATAATCCGGTCTAAGAGTCCGGAGTCGAATCCCACAGAGAATTAAGGTTTAGCTACAATTGTTTGTTATCATTAAGAAGACAAGTTCGAATAATTCCTAAGTTATAAATATTAAAATTCTTATGTCTAACTAATTAACTAACAAATTAAAATAGTAAATTAACAACTAAAGATACTAAGGATTGGAGAAAAGATTAAGGAGGTCTAGAGTTATTATTTCTCCAATTGTCGGAATCCTTTACGCTACGTCTTCTATAATTTCGCCTAAGTATTCTCTACCGATCATGAGTACTTTGGGTGTTGTAGATCTCTCTCGAGCAACTACTACAATTTACTAGACGTATTCTCTCGAACTACACTAGCTGGCACTAATTCACCACTCACTACGATCGCACCAAGGTTTCGTTATTTCTAATCCCGCCTTTAAACCCTCCATATTGATCTCTCACATAGGTTATGAGTGATGTTGTTCAACAACTACCTAAATATGCACCCTCTCTCTAGCAATACATACTAAATAGGCACAGTCAATTGATTGCCATTCAATCAACAACAATAAACACGTAGTTAAAAAAGTACAGAAATCCAAAGGCTAAACTATATTAAACGTAATTAAAAGTCATCCTCCAAGAGGTTCCATCAAACCCTAGATAAGAAAGTTTAGCTATTCATAACCGTACTAACAATCATGATAATAATTGAAAGCATTAAAATACAGAGTAAGGAAGAACGGAAGAGAAAACTCTTGTGATTCGTTGTTTCCAAGTGTTCTCGTAGCCTTTTCTCTCTCCACTATTGTCTCCCCCTTAAGAAATAGGTTTAGAACCCCTTTTATACATATTGGGGGCGTATAGGGTCGAAATCTGCCCTTAGCCGTCTCGCTTGGCGCCTGGCACCAACCTCGACACCGAAAGTTTTCCACTTCTATGCTATTCCGCCATTGGCGTTTTGGTTGGTGCCGGGCGCCAACCTGGGCACCAAAATCATACTCCCTCTAATTTTTTCTATTTGTTTAATTGACTTTGTATGCAAGCTTGCCAAATCACTTCAAATTGACTCCTACAGATATAAATACCATTATTAAGCTCGAGTCACAAATATTCACACCAAAGTTAACTAGATTGAGGTATATTACAAGGCAAATTATATGCAAAAATATGGATTTTTAGCCTAATATCATTAATCTAATACAAATTCTACTTCAATTCTCATAAGATTATTACTTAAGCTTTGTATTTTAGGAATCTTAAATATTAATCTTTTTTGGTGAGATTATTCAATCAATCTCAATTTATGTATTTTTTCCCATTCCATAAGGTTCAAAATTATTTGAAATTACTTATCTGAGTAGATTGTCTACACTTATTAACTTTGAAATATTTCAAGAATCCAAACTAACAATTCAATATTAAGCATGTTTTGATAAAAAAAAATTTGTGTGTAACTAATATATGGATCTAGTAGATATTATAGTGAAGCAAATGACAAATATTCCTTTTATAATATTGTTAGGTCAGCCACTAAAGTTATGTGATGGCATAGTAAAGATTCTTTACCTTTAACTTGTGATGACCCAAAATATCATCTTTAAATTTAATAAGTAATTCTATGTTCCAAGACCTCGAAAAGCACTATTTATCATTCCTCGACTTGCGTGCGCAGTCCGTAAAAATTTTTGAAAAGTTTTAATGTGAAAAAATGGATTAAAATGTGAAATAGAGCCTTAAAACTCAACTGAGTTGACTTCGGTCAACATTTTAAGCAAACAAATCCGGATCAATGTTTTGACAGTTCCGGTAGGTCAGTATCGTAATTTAAGACTTGGGCGTATGCCCAAAATGTAATTTGGAGATCCCTAGCTCAAGTTATGATCATTTAACGAAAACTAGTAATTTAAGGGCTAAAGATTTCCAAGTTTAACCACGGGGTTCACTTTTTGATATCGCAGCCGGAATCTGATTCTGGAAATTTTAATAGCTCCGTTATGTCATTTAGGACATGTGTGCCAAATTTGTAGTCATTCCGGATTTATTTAATATATTTTGGCACGCGATTTGCAAATGAAAAAGTTTAAAACTCAAAGTTCGAATTGGGGTGTGAATTATAATTTCAGCATTGTTTGACGTGATGTTTTATCCCGAGTAAGTCCGTATTATGTTACGGGACTTGTTGGTATATTTGGAACGGATCCCAAGTACCCCGAGTGTGACTCGAATCGAAATCAGAATAAGAATTGGACTTAAGCAAAATCTGAAATTTTGCCTTCTGTTGTAATCGGAATAAGAATTGGACTTAAGCAAAATCGAAATTTCTACTCATATTGGTTATTTTGAGCTCGGTTAAGGCGAAGTTTTGAGAGATTTTTTACGACTTTGAATTGGATAAGTGTTCTATAACCAAAAGTAATTATATTTCATGAATCCATGTCTATATTCATCCTTTATTTCGGATATAGATGGAAGAAATTAGAATTTTTGTTAAACTTTCCAAAAATAAAAAAAAAATAGATTTGAAGGTCCATTTGACATCGGAATTGGATAATTTTTGTATGGTTGAACTCGTAGCGGAACTCGTGTTTGGATTTCGTGAGTTTTTTCGGAATTTGAGACGTGGGTTCCACTGTCGAATATTTTAATAAATTTTGGATTTTTATCCGGAAAATTAATAAATTCATATGGAATTAATTCCTATGATTCGTATTGAGTATATTGAATTGTTTATGAATAGATTTGAAGCTTTTGGAGACAAATTTAAAAGGAAAAGCTGTGGTTGAGTAATTGATTGGAATTTGCAAAGCGAGGTAAGTGTTGTGGTTAACCTTGACTTGAGGAAATAGAACCCTTAAATTATTTATTATGTGAATTACATGTGAACATCGTATAGGCGAGGTGACGAGTGTCTATACATCGTCGAATTAATTGTTTGCATAATTATTTGAAAATCATAAATCATTTTAAATCATGAATGAATTATTATATTAATTGTTTCACTCATAATTCCTTGTCAAATATTAATTCTTGAATTCCTGTAATAATTGCTACATGCTTATTTTAATTATGTGCATTAATTGCTACCTGACATTTAGTATATTAAATATTAAACTGCCTATTTTCTCCCTGATTGCCAGCGGCGTACCATAGACTTGCTCGGATTTCAGCCACTCAGAGGAGACTTGAGGTATAACTACACGACGTCCGCAGTTCTGAAGTCCCCTTCTACTTTACTTTAGCTGTGTGCTTATTTTCAGACAGTTTTATTTTATTCAGGTCCTTATTTGTATTATTCTTGAAGCTCGTGCACTTGTGACACCAAATCCTGGGATGGTATTTAGACACCGTTATTTTTTATGGATTATTCACTATATTTCAGACTTTACTTCCGCAATCGTTCTTTGTTATTAATAAATTTAAAAATTATAAAAACATTGGTTAATATTATTCTAACATTGGCTTGCCTAGCAAGTGAAATGTTAGGCGGCATCACAGTCCGAAGGTGAGAATTTTGGGTCGTGACGGTTGGTATCAGAGCACTAGGTTACATAGGCCTCACGAGTTATGAGCAAGCTTAATAGAGTCTGAAGGATCACTACAGAGACGTCTGTACTTATCTCTCAGAGGCTATGAAGTTTAGGAACAATATCACTTCTTTCTTATTCTGTCGTGCGATTTTATTCTATCATCGGTGATTGAACCATTCTACTCTTATTCTCTTGCAGATGGTGAGAACATGTAATACCTCTACCGATAGACAGGGACCAGAACCCTTGGTGGGATCTATGGCCAGGGGTAGAGATCGAGGACGAGGTCGTGCTAGAGGCCGAGGCAGAGCTCAATCCAGAGCTCGAGCAGCTGCACCTGTTGTAGAACCTCAGGTAGACCTTCAGGAGGAGGTTCCAGTTTAGAATGTACCAACTGGACCAGTTCAGGTCCCGGAAGGATTCATAGCTACTCCAGTACTTCAGGACGTTTTGGTCAGTTTGGTGAGTCTTATGGAGGGCGTGGCCCAGAATGATACATTTTCAGTGGCACCAGCCATCTCATAGGCTAGGGGATGAGCACAAACTCCTACTACTCCCACTCCGGAGCAGATGGCTCCCCAGACTCAGTCTCCAGCAGCCCCGCCAGTTGGGGTAGTTCAGCCAGTTATTACGGCACAGACCGGTGATAGGCCTGCCATGTCTTTTGAGGACTTATTGAGACTGGATAAGTTTACTACGCTCTTTCCAATTCACTTCAGTGGTACACCTTCTGAGGACCCAAAGGATTATCTTGAACGCTGCCACGAGGTACTGCGGAACATGGGTATAGTTGAGACCAATGGGGTTGATTTCGCTGTATTTCAGATGATGGGTTCCGCCAAGAGGTGGTGGAGAGATTATACATTGACCCGACCAGTCGGATCGCCTGCACTTACCTGGGATCAGTTCTCTCAGCTATTTCTGGAGAAGTTCTCCCTATCGCACTGAGAGAGGAATTCCGCAAGGAATTTAAGCGTCTACAGTAGGGCAGTATGACTGTTACTCAGTATGAGTCCCGTTTTGTGGATTTGGCCCGTCATGCTCTCCTTTTACTACCTATAGAGGGAGAGAGAGTGGGGAGGTTTATTGAGGGACTCACTCACCCTATCAGACTTCAGATAGCCAAGGAGACCGGAAGTGAGATTTCTTTTCAGGCGGCAGCTAATGTTGCGAGGAGGATCGAGATGATTCTTGCATAGGAGAGAGGTCAGAGGTCTGATAAGAGACCTCGTCAGTTCGGTGGTTTCGGTGGTGCCTCGTCTGGAGGCAGGGGTAATTTTGGTAGGGGTCATCCTCCCAGACTATTTCATTCAGCATTTCATGCATCTCCCAGTGCTTCAGGGAGTCACGGTCCTATTATGCTTTACTATGGGCAGCTAGCATTTAGTGCACATTCATCTCATATCAGTGCACCACCACTCCAGAGTTACTACAGCGGTTATCCGGCCCATATGGCTCAGCTTCAGCTTCAGCAGCCACGACATCAGGATGGGTGTTATGAGTGCGGGAACATTGATCACATCGGGAGGTATTTCCCTAGACTGGCGAGTAATAGATCTCAGTAAGATTCGCGTGCCATCATACCGGCACCAGTTGCTTCACCGCCTGCTCAGCCAGCTAGAGGTAGGGTCGGCAGCTACAGGTGGAGGTCAAACCGTTAGAGGTAGAGGCCAGCCAGTTAGAGGCCGTCCTAGAGACGCAATTTAGAGTGGTGGGGCTCAACCCCGATTTTATGTTTTTCATCTAGGCCTGAGGCCGAGTCATCTGATGTTGTGATCACAGGTATTATTACAGTTTGCCACAGAGATGCTTCAGTTCTATTTGATCCAGGATCTACTTATTCCTATGTGTCCTCCTATTTTGCTTCATATTTAGTTGTGCCTTGTGATCCTCTAAGTGCTTCTGTGTGTGTATCTGCACCGATGAGAGACTCTGTTGTAGTAGATCATGTCTATAGTTCGTGTATTGTTACTATTGTTAATCTTAAGACTAGTGTGGATCTTCTATTTCTTGATATGGTAAATTTTGATATCATCTTGGGTATGGATTAGCTGTCCCCTTATCATGCTATATTGGATTGTCATGCCAAGACAGTGACCCTAGCTATGCCGGGGTTACCTCGGTTAGAGTGGAAAGGAACTCCTGGCCATTCTGCCAACAGGGTTATTTCTTATATGAAAGCTCGGCGTATGGTAGAGAAAGGGTGTCTAGCCTATTTGGATTATATTCGCGATCCCAGTGCGGATGTTCCTTCTGTGGACTCAATACCAGTTGTTCTTGAATTTCCAGATGTATTTTCTGCAGATTTGCCGGGGATGCCACCCGACAGAGATCTTGACTTCTGTATTGATTTGGCTCCGGGCACTCAGCCTATTTCTATTCCACCATACCGTATGGCCCCGCCGAAAGAATTGAAAGAGTAGTTACAAGACTTGCTTGATCAGGCATTCATTAGACCCAGTGTCTCGCTCTGGGTGCACCAGTATTATTTGTAAAGAAGAAAGATGGCTCTATGCAGATGTGTATAGATTATTGGCAGTTGAATAAGGCCACTATCAAAAACAAATATCTGTTGCCAAGAATTGATGACTTATTTGATCAGCTTCAGGGTGCCAAGGTATTTTCAAAAATTGATTTGAGGTCTGGTTACCATCAATTAAATATTAGGGCATCTAATATCCCTAAAACATCTTTTTGAACTCGGTATGGGCATTATGAATTTCTAGTGATGTCATTTGGGTTGACAAATACGCCAGCAGTATTTATGGATTTGATGAATCGGGTGTTCAAGCCCTATCTAGATTCTTTTATGGTTGTATTCATTGATGATATCTTAATTTACTCTAGCAGTCGAGAGGAGCATGAGCAGCAATTTTGGAGTGTGCTTCATACTTTGAAGAATAATCAGTTTTATGCCAAGTTTTCAAAATGTGAGTTTTGGTTAGACTCAGTTGCCTTTTGGGGCATGTTGTATCGGCAGAAGGCATAAAGGTGGATCCTAAGAAGATAGAGGCTGTTCAGTACACCTACTTCAGTTACAGAGATCCGGAGTTTCCTGGGTTTGACAGGTTATTATCGTCGGTTTATGGAAGGATTTTCATCTATAGCAAGTCCACTGACCAGACTGACCTAGAAAGGTGTCCCATTCAGATGGTCAGATGAGTGTGAATTGAGCTTTCAGAAGCTCAAGACCTCTTCGACTACGACGCCAATGTTGGTATTACCCACAGGTTCAGGATCATATACGGTATATTGTGACGCATCTCACATTGGACTTGGTGCAGTATTAATACAAAATGGCAAGGTAATTGCATATGCGTCACGGCAGTTGAAAGTTCACGAGAAAAATTATCATGTTCATGACTTAGAATTGGCAGCCATCGTTCATGCGCTGAAGATTTGGAGGCATTACCTTTACGGTATCTTGTAGAGGTATTTACTGATCATCATAGCCTTCAGTATCTGTTCAAACAAAAGGATCTTAATTTGAGGCAGAGAAGATGTTTGGAGTTGTTGAAAGACTATGATATCACCATTTTGTATCACCCCAGAAAGGCCAATGTGGCGGCCGATGCTTTGAGTAGAAAGGCTGTGAGTATGGGCAGTCTTGCGTATATTCCGGTTTGTGAGAGGCCATTAGTTGCAGATGTTCAAACTTTGGCTAATCAGTTTGTGAGGTTAGATGTTTCAGAACCCAGTCGGGTTCTAGCTTGCACACTCGCTCAGTCTTCTTTATATGAGCGCATCGGAGAGAGACAGTATGATGATCCTCATTTACTTGTCCTTAAGGACACCATGCGACACGGTGATGCCAAATAGGTTGATGTAGGGGAAGATGCGGTTCTGCGAATGCAGGGTCGTATTTGTGTGCCTAATGTGGATGGGCTTCGTGAATTAATTCTTGAAGAGGCACACAGTTCCAGGTATTCTATTCATCCAGGTACCGCCAAAATGTATCAAGATTTGCGGCAACATTATTGGTGGAGGAGAATGAAAAAGGATATAGTTGTATATATAGCTCGGTGTCTAAAATCTCAGCAAGTTAAGTACGAGCATCAGAGACCTGGTAGTTTGCCTCAGAAATTAGAAATTCCTAGGTGGAAGTGGGAGCGTATCATTATGGATTTTGTTGTTGGGCTCCCACTGACTCAAAGAAAATTTGACGTAGTTTGGGTCATTGTGGACAGGTTGACCAAGTCAGCACATTTCAGTTCAGTGGCAGTTACCTATTCTTCAGAGAGGTTAGCTGAAATTTGCATTCGTGAGATTGTCCGCCTTCACGGTGTGCCCGTGTCTATTATTTTAGATCGAGGTACACAATTTATCTCACATTTCTGGAGGGCTATACATCGTGAGTTAGGCACGCGGTTGGAGTTGAGTATAACATTTCATCCACAGACAGACGGACAGTCAGAGCGCACTATTCAGATATTGGAAGATATGCTTAGCGCTTGTGTTATAGACTTTGGAGGTTCTTGGGATCATTTCTTGCCACTTGCGGAGTTTTCTTATATAATAGCTACCAATCAAGCATTCAAATGGCTCCATATGAGGCATTATACGGAAGGCGATGCCGATCGCCAGTTGGTTGGTTTGAACCGGGAGAGGCTCGGTTGTTGGGTACCGATTTGGTACAGGATGCCTTGGATAAGGTGAAGATTATTCAGGATCGACTTCGCACAGCTGAGTCTAGGCAAAAGAGTTATACCGACCGTAAAGTTCGTGATATTGCATTCATGATTGGATAAAGAATATTGCTCCGGGTTTCACCTATGAAAGGTGTAATGAGGTTCGGAAAGAAGGGCAAGTTGAGCCCTAGGTATATCGGACCCTTTTGAAATTCTTGAAAGGGTGGGTGAAGTAGCCTACAGGCTTGCATTACCACCTAGTTTATTAGCGGTTCATCCGATGTTCCATGTGTCTATGCTCCGAAAATATCATGGTGATCCATCCCATGTGTTAAATTTCATCTCTGTCCAATTGGACAAAGATTTGACTTACGCGGAGGAGCTGGTGGCTATTCTAGCCCGACAGGTCCGACAGTTGAGGTCTAAGAGTTATCCTTCCGTTCGAGTGTAATGGAGAGGTCAGCTAGTAGAGGCATCTACCTGGGAGTCCGAGTCAGACATGCTGAGTAAATATCCACACCTTTTCTCCAGCTCAGGTACTTTTTCTAACTCCGTTCGAGGACGAACCTTTGTTTTAGAGGTGGAGAATGTGATGACCCAAAATATCATCTTTAAATTTAATAAGTAATTCTGTATTCTAAGACCTCAAAAAGCACTATTTATCATTTCTCGACTTGCGTGCACATTTCGTAAAATTTTTCGGAAAGTTTTTATGTGAAAAAATAGATTAAAATGTGAAATGGAGCCTTAAAACTCAACTTAGTTGATTTCGATCAACATTTTGAGCAAACGAAACCGAGTGAGTGTTTTGACAGTTTCAGTAGGTCTATATCGTGATTTGAGACTTGGACGTATATCCGGAATTTAATTTGGAGATCCCTAGCTCAAGTTATGACCATGTAACGGAAACTAGTAATTTAAAGGCTAAAGATTTTTAAGTTTAACCACGGGGTTGACTTTTTGATATCGCAGCCGGAATCCGATTCTGGAAATTTTAATAGCTCCGTTATGTCATTTAGGACTTGTGTGCCAAATTTAAAGTCATTCCGGATTCATTTAGTATGTTTTGGCACGAGATTTGCAAATGGAAATATTTAAAACTCAAAGTTCGAATTGGGGTGTAAATTGTAATTTCAGCGTTGTTTGACATGATTTTTTACCCCGAGTAAGTCCGTATTATGTTACGGGACTTGTTGGTATATTTGAACAGGGTCCTAAGTACCCCGAATGTGAATCGAATCGAAATCGGAACAAGAATTGGACTTAAGCAAAATCTGAAATTTTGTCTTCTTTTGTAATCGCACCTGCAGATTTTTGACCGCAGGTGCGAGCTCGCAAAAGCAAGACTTCCATCACAGAAGCAGGCTGGGCAAAGGTCCGCAGGTGCGGAAACTTGCACACACCCGTACGTTCGCAGAAGCGGACTTGACAATCGCAGAAGCGGAAGGCAGCGCAGGTGCGCATTTGTCCTCTGCAGATGTGAGGCCTCGCCTAGCAGCCCCATTTCGCAGATGCGAGATTTTTCTCGCATGTGCGAGCCCAGGCACCGCAGGTGCGAAAATGGCCGGGCAGTGTATATATCGAAGAGTCCGACATTTCTACTTATTTTGGTCATTTTAAGCTCGGTTACGGCGAAGTTTTGAGAGGTTTTTCACGACTTTGAATTAGATAAGTGTTCTATAACCAAAAGTGATTATATTTCATGAATCCATGTCTATATTCATCCTTTATTTCAGATTTAGATGGAAAAAATTAGAATTTTTGTAAAACTTTCCAAAAACGAAAAATTTAGATTTGAAGGTCCATTTGACATCGGACTTGGATAATTTGTATATGGTTGAACTCGTAGCGGAACGGGTGTTCGGATTTCGTGAGTTTTTCCGGGATTTGAGACGTGGGTCCCACTGTCGAATAGTTTAATGAATTTCAGATATTTATCCGAAAAATTAGTAAAATTCATATGGAATTAATTCCTATGATTCGTATTGAGTATATTGAATTGTTTATGAATAGATTTGAAACTTTGGGAGACAAATTTAAAAGGAAAAGCTGTTGTCGAGTAATTGATTGGTATTTGCAAAGCGAGGTAAGTGTCGTGGTTAACCTTGACTTGAGGGAATAGAACCCTTAATTTTTTTGTTATGTGAATTGCATGTGAACGACGTATAAGCGAGGTGACGAGTGTCTATACGTCGTCGAATTAATTATTTGCATAATTATTTGAAAATCATAAATCATTTTAAATCATGAATGAATTATTATATTAATTGTTTCACTCATAATTCCTTGTCAAATATTAATTCTCGAATTCATGTAATAATTGCTACATGCTTATTTGAATTATGTGCATTAATTTCTACTTGACATTTAGTATATTAAACATTAAACTGCTTATTTTCTCCCTGATTTCCATAATAAATTGTTATTTGTCATTATTTGTGTCATAATTAAATCATAATTATTGTATGCTTGTTGTCTCAAAATTTTATATTAATTGTTGCATTTATTGAGAAAATTTCTTCTATAAGATTTGGTAAATGAATATATTGGTAGAGCGGGTTGCACGCCGCAACAGAATTGATTGAAATGAATATATATGAGGATCGGGTTGCACGCCGCAACAGACTTATTAAAAGTCAATATTGGGGGATCGTGTTGCACGCCGCAACAGACTTATTAAAAAGTCCATATTGGAGGATCGGGTTGCACGCCGCAACAGACTTATTAAAAGTCAATATTGGGGGATCGTGTTGCACGCCGCAACAGACTTATTAAAAAGTCCATATTGGAGGATCGGGTTGCACGCCGCAACAGACTTATTAAAAGTCAATATTGGGGGATCGTGTTGCACGCCGCAACAGACTTATTAAAAAGTCCATATTGGAGGATCGGGTTGCACGCCGCAACAGACTTATTAAAAGTCAATATTTGGAGGATCGGATTGCACGCCGCAATAGACTTATTTAAAAGTCCATATATATAATTGATTAAAAATAATTATATGAGAGGATTGAAAATGAATATATTGTGAGAGCGTGTTGCATGCTGCAACAGAATTGAGTGTGAATGTATTGTGAGAGCAGGTTGCACGCTGCAACAGAATTGAATGTGAATATATTGTGAGAGCGGGTTGCACGTTCCAACAGAATTGATGGAAATGATAATTAGTTATGACTGCGGAATTGGCTTCAATTATTATAAATGAGTTACCTGATTTATTTCTATTATTGTTGTTGTTACTAATATTGCGTACAGGTAATGTAAGTGACCCGCCTTAGCCTCGTCACTACTTCGTCGAGGTTAGGCTCAACACTTACTAGTACATGGAGTCGGTTGTATTAATACTACACTTTACACTTTTTGTGCAAATTTTGGAATTGGTCCCAGCGGCGTACCATAGATTTGCTCGGATTTCAGCCACTCAGAGGAGACTTGAGGTATAACTGCACGACGTCCGCAGTTCTGAAGTCCTGTCTACTTTACTTTAGCTGTGTGTTTATTTTCAGATAATTTTATTTTATTCAGGCCCTTATTTGTATTATTCTAGAAGCTCGTACTCTTGTGACACCAAATTCTAGGATGGTATTTAGACACCGTTATTGTTTTATGGATTATTCACTATATTTCAGACTTTACTTCCGCAATCGTTCTTTGTTATTAATAAATTTAAAACAATAACAACAACAAGAACAACCCAGTAAAATTCCACTAATGGGGTCTCGGGAGGGTAGTGTGTATGCAGACCTTACCCCTACCCCGAAGGAGTAGAGAGGTTGTTTCCGAAAGACTCTCGGCTCAAAAAATAAAAAGACAAAAGGACAAAAAGGAGACAATATTAGTATCACAATAACAATCATAAAATAAATAGGAACACCATGAAATCCAGAAAAAAGATGCAAAGCAAAGGGAGACAATATTAGTAAATATTAGTATCAAAACAACAATCATAAGAAAAATAGGAATCACATGAAATCTAGAAGAAAGAAGCAAAGCAAAAGCGATAGCTAGTAAATAGGACATGCACTGAAAAAGCGAAATAGTAAGCCACAACATTGTCACTAGCTATCTTAGACAAAAACCCTACATGGCTAGTCCCTCAATGGTACGAAGTAAGGCACAACTCAACTACCTCCTAACCTACAACCCTAATACTCGACCTCCACATCTTCCTATCAAGTGTCATGTCCTCGAAAATCTGGAGCCTCGCCATATCCTGCCTGATCACCTCTCCCCAATACTTCTTAGGCCGCCCTCTACCTCTTNAAAGCAAAGGGAGACAATATTAGTAAATATTAGTATCAAAACAACAATCATAAGAAAAATAGGAATCACATGAAATCTAGAAGAAAGAAGCAAAGCAAAAGCGATAGCTAGTAAATAGGACATGCACTGAAAAAGCGAAATAGTAAGCCACAACATTGTCACTAGCTATCTTAGACAAAAACCCTACATGGCT
>AWOL01S0008893.1:6796-19318 GCA_000715115.1 Nicotiana otophora
AATTTCCTTTCTTTCTTCTTTTCAATATATTTCATAAACAATTTTCACAACATATAATGAACCCTCCTACCGGTAGGGCATATAATTCATAAAAATTGGAATCAATTATTCAAAAATACATTAAATCCACTGTAATGAATAATAAAAATTACTTTTGGATTTATAGCCCTTAATGATGTACAAAAATAAATAACAGACACGGGCGCATACCTTCAAATCTCCCAACAGGGATAAACATATAAGTGGGTCACAAATTTACAAAGCTCACCCATAAGTGGAGTATAATAGGAGGACTCACCTCAATATTCAGAACTGAATCAAATTAAGGAAAATATCATTTTATAATAAAAATCAAGATCGTAGCTGTAACGACACCATCTGGTGTATTGGCCTCAGCCAAATCATAGTGATTAAATCAACGGGTCGAGCCTCTACCTCTTAAGCGCCCACTACCCGCCTGTCCTCCATCTCCAGCTGATTGCGCACGTGGAGTATCAACTGGAATAAAGCTTGTGGCTGGAGTGTTCAGATGAAATCCACCCCCCCCAAGTCTGGGACAATCTCTCATGATATGCCTAGTATCACCACACTCATAACAACCCCTCTGAGGTCGCGACTGCTCGTACTGAGTCTGTGCCGGATTACTGGAAGAACCACTGTAAGAATCTCGTATCGGTGGTGCACTGTAAACTGAAACACTCCGAGTAATCTGATGTGCGGACTGAGCTGACCGACTGCTCGAGCCTCCGCTATAATGGGTTCTAGCTGAAGAGTAAAATCCAATGAACCCTCCAGATGTTCGAGACCTTTTGGCCTCCTTAGACTCCCTTTCCTTGCCTAAAACACCCTCAATCTTCCTTGTAATCTCTACTACTTGTTGAAATGGAGTATCAGTTTGCAATTCTCGAGCCATGCATATTTTAATATCATATTCACTCCCCTCAATGAATCTGCGGACCCACTCTCTGATTGTAGGAACCAAGATAGGTGCATGACGGGATAACTCACGGAACCTGATAGCATATTTTGACACTGTCATAATGCCCTGACACAACCGTTCAAACTCTACGCGCCACACATCTCTGAGAGTCTGGGGAACAAACTCCTTCAAGAATATTGTAGAAAATTGAGCCCAAGTTGGTGGTGTGGCATCGACTGGTCTACCTTCTTCATAGATTTGTGGCACCACCGATACGCTGTGCTTGACAATTGATATGTATTAAAGGCAACTCCGCTCACCTCCACAATACCCATGCTGTGGAGAATACAGTGACAATTTTCTAGAAATTCTTGGGCATCCTCTGTAGTTGTGCCACTGAAAGTAGGTGGACTATACCTCTTAAACCTTTCAAGTGTCTTTTGCTATTCTTCTGATGCCCCGGGTCTGACCTCAGGTCGAATCGGAATAACAGGTTGTACCGGTACTACACCCGGAACCTGACCAACATGAACTGCTGCTCTGTAGTTGAGAAAGGAGTCTGAGCTACTCCCCCAATCTGCAGAATGTTTGGTGCAACAGAGATCACTCCCGCCTCAGTTAATGTACCAAACATACTCAGGAACATTGCTAAAGTCTCCTGAAGTCCGGGGGTAATTACAGGTGCTTCTGGTACCTGTCCCCCAACTGGAGCTACTAGTGGCTCCTCAACTGTTGTTCGGACAGGTGCTCTAGTCGCAGCACGTGCCCTTCCTCGACCTCTACCTCGGCCTCTACCTCAGCCCCGACCTCTTGCAGCCCTAGCAATATGTGCGAATGCCTGCTCAGCTAACCCAGTAGCACGTGTCCTCACCATATGCGAGAGAATGGAGATACAAGGTTCAAATTCCAAATTCAACAAATTTCGCACGACGCGAATGAAAGAAACAGAAATTTCCTAACAGCTATGTAGCCTCTCGAAGATAAGTACAAATGTCTCCGTACCGATCCGCAAGACTCAACTAGACTCATTCGTGACTCGTAGAATCTATGAACCTAGAGCTCTGATACCAACTTGTCACGACCCAAAAATCTCACAACAAGCGTCATGATGGCACCTAGTCTGTAAGACTAGGTAAGTCAATTTCAATTATATTTTTGGAGCCATTTCCTTTTAATTAAATAAGTAACCAAAACTAACAGCAGAACAAATATGAATGTACAACCTCCCAAGACTGGTAGTACCGAGTCACAAACTCTAACTGAATACATGGAATGATCACGAGTACACCACGATCGGTACCCAGTAAGTATCAAGACTAACCTCAGTGGAGTAGAGAAGAGGTACAGTCAAGACACTCACTAGTCTAATAGCATGTGCAATATAATATACAAAATAATAGAAAGCAGATAACAATAAGGGCAATATAAAACAACCAGTAATATGCACATCAGACAACAAGAATGCCATTAATATCGCTCAACAATTAATAATTACAATTACACACAATAAATCAAATCCTTCAAATAAATGTCTTTCACATTTAATTCTTCCAAATAACTCTCTTTCAAATGTAGTTTTCTCAAATAATAATTTTTCAAATATAATTCTTTCTATAAATCTTTTCAAATATAATTTCCTCAAATAAATATCTTTCAAATACAATTCTTTCATATAATTTTTTTTGAATAAAAATCCTTCCAAATAAATATTTTGAATATAATTCTTTCAATTAAAAAGTTACCATGTGACACCTCATTTCATAATCATAAAAATACGGGTCTCAGCCTATTTTGATATTTTTCGTAAACACGGGTCTCAGCCCATTTTCATATTTTCACGGCACCTCGTGCCCATAAATAAATTATCATCTTTTTCCCGACGCCTCGTGCCCTCATTTCATCTCACAACTGCACGGACAATTCACGTGCCAAATATCATTATCATTTCATCACAGCACCTCGTGCCCACATTTCATATCACAACTGCACGGACAATTCACGTGCCAAATATCCTCATTATTTACTCACGACATCTCGTGCCCACATTTTAATTTATAATCCGCCTGGCGATAGCTACATGCTCTCAATTTCAACATAAATCAAATTGTTATCAATTTACCACCAACAAGTCAAATTGCACAAGGTATAAAAGTAAACACAAGAAAATCATAACATCACATGAAAATTATCAACACCACAATCCTACATCAGCACATATCCTCCATGACAATAGACACCCTTATCGCTCCTATTGCCACCCTTATCACTGCTATAGCCACCCTTATCGCTCCACCCAGACAATATCAATAGCCATCTTTATCGCTCCTATTGCCACCTTTATTGCTCCTATGGCCACCCTTATTGCTCCGCCCAGACAATATTCTAACAAACACAACAACAGTAAAATGCCACCCTTATACCCACATAGTATCAACGGTGAAATGCCATCCTTATCTCCCCAAAATAATAACTCACACAACACAACAATTTACACGAAAAATTAACACGGCAACATAATAAAATCAATTCATATCACAATTTGCCCAATGGCCACAACCAAATTCCAAAGATGTAACAAAAATCAATTAATTTCACAACAAATAGCCCAAGGCTCCACACAATGTCTATAACACCCAAAAACAATCAATAGAGATAGAAATTACTCAGCATAAAGAAAAACCTTCATTAATGCGAATTTAGATAATTATATCAATACTTATTCTTAAGCTTGCTTAAATTAATTATTTGCATAAGAAAATTCATATTGGAATTAATTTCCAAGAAATATTAAACCAACAATACTCACAAAATTTCATAAATATTTCAAGTAACAATCACATCAAATTATCATATAAAAACAAATTCAACAATAAGGATTTACGCATGGCAAACAGATGATTTAATAATTTTCCATAATTTTCCAATTTACTACACAATAATGCCTAAGACTTTAATTCAATGAATTTTGCACGTATAAGCCAAAGTACGTACTCGTCACCTCGCGTACATGGCTTTTCGCATTTCACAAATTGCACATAAGACTCAATGCCTAAGGGGTAATTCCTCCACTCGAGGTTAAGCAAGACACTTACCTTTTTGAATTTAGACCGATATTACAAAATAGCCTTCTTGCTTGAATTGACCTCCGGACAGCTCAAATCTATCCAAATTAATTGTATAACTCCATTAAAATCCGTCTGAAATAATTCCGGATAATAATATGTCGACTTAAATATTTATTCCAAAAAGTCAACGCGGGACCCACCCCTCGGAACCCGACATAATTTTCATGAAATCCGAAACCCATTCCGATACGAGTTCAACCATACCAATTTTATCGAATTCCAATAATAACTCGACCTCCAAATCTTAAATTTTCGTTTTCAAATCCCTAAGTTCAAACCCTGGATTTACACCTCAAAAACATATAATCTAATCGGATTATTCGATGATAATTCAATATTATGGAGTAGAAATGATCACAAGGGACGTACCTCAAGGTTTCCCGTGAAAACCTTGCTAAAAAATCGCCCAACCCCCTTGAAATGCCCAAAAATGGCAAAAGCTCGGAACCCCTATGTTTTTGTATTGCCCAGGGGTTTTCGCACCCGCGGTGTTTTCTTCGTACTGCGGCTTCTCACCCGCGGTAAAATTCTTCATACCCGTGGTAATATTCTTCGCACACGCGGCATAATTTTTCGCACCCGCAGTGCCTGGCCAGCCCATGCATTTTCCGCATCCGTGACTAATTTTCCGCATCCGCGAGCTCACACCTGCGACCCTTTTTTGCGCAGGTGCGATCATACCAGATGCCCAGCTGTTTAGCTCTACCTCCAAATCCAAATTCGATCCGTTAGGTATCCGAACTCCCCCGAGCCCCGCCGGGACCTCAACCAAATATACCAAAAAGTCCTAAAATATCATACGAACTTAGTCAAATTCTTAAATCACATCAAACAACATCAAAATTACGAATCGCACCTCAAATCAAAATCTATGAACTTTGAACTTTCAAATTCTATATCTTGTGCCGAAACACATCAAATCAACTTAGAATGACTTCAAATTTTGCACATAAGTCATAATTGACCTAACGAAGCTATTCCCATTTCCGTAATCAAAAGCTGACCTCGTTATCAAAAATATAGCTTTCGGTCGGACTTTTCCCAAAATCTTATATTTTTCAACTTTCGCCAAAATGTGTCAAATTATCTTACGAACTTCGAAATCCATATCCAAACATACGCCTAAGTCCGAAATCATCATACGAAACTATTGACATCATCAAAATTCTATTTCGAGGTCGTTTTCTCAAAAGTCAACTCTCCGGTCAACTCTTTTCATTTAAGCTTCAAAATGAGAATTGTTTCTTTAAATTAAAATCCGAATCTTCTGAAAATCAAACTCGACCACACTCACGGGTCATAATACATATTATAAAGTTACACGAGACCTTAAGTTGTTAAACGGGGCGTTAATTCTTAAAACGATAAGTCGTGTCGTTACAGATACAATTGGTAAAAGTACCCACCTTTAAAATATACGTGAGAAACGACTTGACATCTAAGGGGCTCATACATATTGTTAAAGGATTCCTTTACTCCACTAAAAGAAATAGAGATTTCTTAAACTATAACGAGAGTATATAGTTTAAAATAATTAGTGGAAATATTATTTAGATAGAAGTCCATGTCTTTATGATATGTATGTAAATATGTTCTTATATTATTGCCTTTTCTTTTCCATATTTTAGATTTCTCAATATGTCTGTTATATCACTGTGAAATACTTGAGACCAACAAGTTGGTAGGACCAAACTTTGATGACTGGTATTGAAATTTGAGAATTGTTCTCATGCATGAAAAGCTCATTGATGTGATCGATAATCCTGTAAAGATAATCCCACCAGAGAATGATGTTCAAGGCACTGAGGTTTATCAGAAACACTTGGAAGAATGCCGTGCTATTAAACGCATCATTCTCGCTTCTATGAGTTTTGAACTCTAGAGGAAACATCAGAATATGGATCCAACTGCAAGCATTAAATATGTTAAGAAGATGGTTGATACACAGTTGGACATTGAAAACTCTCTATTTGGACCCCTTGTTAGTCATGTGATTGTTCTTACCGAAGAATATGAGAAGTTGGGGTACAAGCTTGGAAAAGAGATTTCTGAAGATTTGATCTTGCAGTCAGTATATGATGCCGAATGTTTTCACTATAAAAAGAAAGGGAATTATAAGAGAAACTGCAAGGAGTATATTGCAACTCTAAAGGACAAGAAACAAGGTGAGACATTAATGAAAAATGTTTTCAAGTTTTTTTTAGCTACTACTAATTCTTCATTGTGGGTATTAGATACTGGCAGTGGTTATAACATCTGCAATATGTTGCAAGGGTTCAAGATAAGTAGAAGACTAAATAAAGGAGAAATTAATCTACAAGTTGGAAATGGTGCAAAGGTTGCGGCCATAGCTGTAGGATCAATTTCTTTAATAGTTCCTTCGGGCAAAGTGCTTATGTTAGATAATTGTTATTATGTTCCTAAATTTGTTTCGAACATAATTTCAGCTTCTATGTTGGACAAGCATGAGTTTCGTATTAACATAGGCAATGGTATTTGCTCTATTTATTATGGTTATAATTTATATGTGAATGGCTATCTCCAACATGATGTTTATGTCTTACCTAATGTGAATGCTAATTCGATTATGCATGTTTCAAGTCTTAAGAGAAAAAGAGATGATCAAGTAAATCATACATACCTTTGGCATTGTAGACTTGGTCATATTGGAGAGAAAAGAATTAACAAGTTGTACAAGTAAGGGTACCTTGACAAGTATGATTTTGAATCATATCCAACTTGTGAATCTTGTCTCAAAGGAAAAATGACCAAATCTCCATTACTGGAAGTAGAGAAAGAGCTACTGAATTATTGGAACTAATTCATACAGATGTTTGTGGGCCCATGAAAATTCAAGCTAGAGGTGGATATTCTTACTTCATCACCTTCACTGATGATATGTCAAGATATGGATTTGTGTATCTTATGAAACACAAATCTGAATCTTTTGAAATGTTCAAAAGGTTCCGTAGTGAAGTTGAGAAACAGACTAGTAAAAGTATTAAAGTACAAAGGTTTGATAGAGGTGGAGAATATCTTAGTGAAAATTTTACTAGGTATCTCAAAGAGAATGAGATTCTCTCACAGTGGACACCTCGAGGAACACCACAACACAATGGTGTGTCTGAAAGGAGAAATCGAACCTTATTAGATATGATGAGATCTATGATGGGGTTCACTGATCTTCCAATAAGTTTATGGGAATATGCTTTGGAAGAAGCAACATACTTACTTAATAAAGTTCCTACTAAGTTAGTCTCTACAACATCTTATGAGATATGTAAAGGACGTAAGCCTAATCTTAAGCATATTAAAGTTTGGGATTGTCCAGTTTATGTTAAGAGATTTCAATCTGATAAACTTAACTCAAGAGTTGATAAGTATAGGTTCATTGGGTATCCTAAAGAAACAATGAGATATTATTTTTATCACCCTTCTGACTATAAAGTGTTTGTGGCTAGAGGAGCAATCTTTTTGAAAAGGGAATTTCTTTTGGAAGGAAATTATAGTGGAGAAATAGAACTTGATGAAGTTCAAGAAACTAATGAATCAACACAAAATCAAGATCATGAGACACAAGTTGAAGAACCTTTATTGGATGTTTTGAAGTTGACAAGGAAGTTTCCATCTTCCACGGTTGAAGTTCAAGAACTAAATGTAGTTCAAGAACAGGTTAATGAACCAGTTCCAAACCAAATTGAACAATAACCAAATCCAGCACAAAGTGAACAAGTTGTACAAGCACCTTTTAAAAGGTCTACACAAGAACGTCATGTACCAACTAGATTAAATCTAATGGTACAGGATGATGTATCAAATGAGGTTGATCATAATGATGATGACCCTAAGACCTATGAAGAGGCTATACAAAGTTTTGACTATGAGAAATGGCAAAAAGCCATGGAATCTGAAATGGAATCCATGAAGGAAAATAAAGTATGGACTTTAGTTGAACCTTCAAAGGATATAAAACCTATAGGTTGTAAATGAAATTTTTTAGAAAAAGGATCGGAGCATATGGAAAGGTGGAGACCTATAAAGCTCGTCTTGTTGCCAAGGGATATCGTCAGAAAGAAGTAATCGACTATGAAGAGACTTTCTCTTCTGTGGCAATACTCAAATCAATTCGGATTTTGCTTGCTATAGCAGCCTACTATGATTATGAAATATGGCAAATGGATGTAAAAACAACTTTCCTTAATGGTGAGCTAGAAGAGGATGTGTACATGACACAACCTGAAGGTTTCACATCTCCGTCTGATCATAATATAATTTGCAAGCTACAAAGATCCATTTATGGACTAAAGCAAGCTTCTCGAAGTTGGAATATTCGCTTTAACAAGACAATTGAAAAGTTCAATTTTGTTAAATGCGAAGAAGAACCTTGTGTGTACAAAAAGGTTAGTGGGAGCACATTATATTCTTATTACTTTATGTTGATGATATATTGCTCATAGGAAATGATATACCAGCATTGCAAAGTACCAAGATTTGGCTATCTGAATAGTTCTCCATGAAAGACTTGGGAGAAGCAACTTATATATTGGGAATAAAGATCTATAGAGATAGATCTAGGAAGTTGCTTGGGCTTTCCCAATCCTTGTACATTGATAACATCTTAAAGAGGTATAACATGGATAATTCCAAAAGAGGCTATCTACCGATAGGCACTGAAATTACTCTCAGCAGGGAGGATTTTCCTAAAACACCTGAAGAGAGAGAACGCATGAGTAGGATCCCATACGCTAGTGCAGTAGGAGCTATCATGTATACCATGACATGTACACATCTTGATGTGGCTTATGCACTAGGAGTGACTAGCCGATATCACGCAAATCCTGGTGAGGAACATTGGAAGGCGGTGAAGACCATTCTTATGTACTTAAGAAGGACTAAAGACCAATTCCTCATTTATGGAGATTCTGAGTTGAAACTTGAAGGTTATACTGATGCAAGTTTCTCTTTAGATAGAGATGATAGAAAATCTATTTCTGGTTATGTATTCACCTTAAATGGTGGGACAGTGAGTTGGAAAAGTTCCAAACAAGCTATAGTAGCTGATTCGGTGACTGAAGCAGAATATATAGAAGCTATTGAAGCTATATGGATGAAAAAGTTCTTAAATGAACTTGGTGTGGTTCCTTCAATAGAAGGTGCAGTTCCATTTATTGTGTGACAATACTGGAGCCATTGCTCAAGCAAAAGAACCAAGATCACACCAAAAATCCAAACACGTCCTGTGAAGGTATCACTTGATAAGAGAGATCATTGAACGTGGAGACGTCGAAATTCAAAAGGTTGATGGAAAGGAAAATGCTGCAGACCCATTCACTAAAGCACTTGGAGCAAAGGAGTTTGACAAGCATAAGTGGGAATTGGGAATGAAGTACAATAGCAATTGGCTCTAGTGCAAGTGGGAGATTGTTATGGATATATTAGATATTCCCTAGATCTAATCTCATATTTGGTGATTTGAACATATTTTTATGAATGTTATTTGATATAAAAATATATGGCATTTGATATTCGTTTATCATAGTTATAATTAATTACTTGATTAATTTAATAAGGTCCTTGATTAAATTTTGAGACTTGTCATCATGATGGAGATCATGATAATGAGAGTAAGGTTTCTTACAATTTAATCTAAATTTTGTCCTTGATCGTAGGATTATTAATTTGGACATTAGTAATCCAGTTAGATCAATATTTATGTGATCGTCTTTATGTGATAAAGATTAGTTGATCTCATTAACTAAATAACATAAATAGATGATGCATATAGAGATATAATCACTGAACCGATTCATTAGATAATTCCTAATGGTTAGAATTACCATAAACTGTCAATATGATATTCTCTTGAAAAATGTGATGTAAGAGTTTCCTGATATCATCATAGTAATTGACAAGTTATTTATTGTGCTTTGATACTAGACACCTATGGCCCTAGGGCGATAATTGAAAGGATATTGGGTACGATTAAATACTTGTAGAGTTAGTGATTTATCAAGATGAAATCTGTCAACTCTTGGTAATGAGTTTAAGCTCCATGCTGTCATAAATTATAACCGACCAAATTAAGACCTTGGCCAGGGCGATTAAATGAAAGAAGAAAAGAGTTTCTTAGGTCATTCAATGGTCGATTATTTTTTACAGGAACTCGTAACCGGCCGCCTATTAAGATTTGACAGTTGAATCATATCCTAGGGTGACCCAGAGCTATAAGAACAGAAGGAATTAATACATTATTCTTCTACAGGTTCTTGAGAGTAAATTGTATACTTCATGTTATCCGGTCGTTAAGGAGTATTGCTAGACGCCACCCTTGATTAGTATATTGGTGTGATCAATTTACTACCGGTTTAGTATTGAATCTATGGGGTCGCACACTAACGAGTGTTCTGATCTTTGCTAAAGGATTAATTACTTTATTATTTGATAATTAAATTAAATAATTTAATTAGTCAAATAAATTTAGTTATTAATCCAAATGCAATATTATTATATTCTTTGCTAGCATATAGGATATAATTAATATTGTGGACAAGTTTAAGTTTTCTATTTTAAATAAGAAAATTAAATTACATCTCTTGGTTGATATATATATATAAAATTATATGTAACGACCCAACCGGTCGTTTTGAGAATTTAATTCCCGTCCGGCGGCATAAGGCCCTGAGAAGCTTCGTATTACATGCCTTGACTTGCGTGCGTGGTTGAATTCAATTATCGGGTGATTCGAAGTGAATTGGGACAGTTAGTCCCTAAATGAGAGCTTAAGTCTTGGAATTTGGACCGTAGTCAGAACTGTGTGAAGACAAACCCGGAATGGTATTCCGTCGACTCCGTTAGATCCGTTGAGTGATTTTGAGATTTGGAGCGTATCCAGAATGTGTTTTGGAGGCCTGAAGTAGATTTAGTCTTGAATTGACGAAAGTTAAATTTTCGGCGATTTCGGTTGATAGTGGAAATTTTGATATGGAGCTCGGAATGGATTTCTGAAAGTGGCTATAGGTTAGTAGTGTCATTTGTAACCGGTGTGCAAAATGTGAGGTCATTCGGACGTGGTTTGATAGGTTTCAGTATCGGTTGTAAGAATTTGAAGTTTCAAGTTCTATAAGTTTGAATTGGAAAGTGATTCGTGATTTTAGCGTTAGTTGATGTGATTTGAGGGCTCGACTATATTTGTATGGTATTTTAGGATTGGTTGGTATGTTTGGTTGAGGTCTCGGGGGGCTCAGGTGAATTTCGAGTGCTTGACGGATCAAAAGTTGGATTTGTGTTGCTACTGAAGTCTTTAAGCATCTGTCATTTTCGCACCTGCGGTGGAGAGACCGTAGGTGCGTGGTCGCACATGCGGAGAGGCAAGCGCAGAAGCGAATTTGTGATGTGTGGTCAGGGGTCTCAGGTGCAAAGGGAAATGCCGCATCTGCGATGCCCATAGATGCGCTAAAGGACACGCAGGCGCGGAAGAGATCGCAGAAGTGGACAATAGTCCGTAGGCGCGCACTCGCAGGTACCACCCTTTTTTTTCTTTCCGCAGAAGCGAATCCAACCCTCTTAAATCGTTTCCGCACCTGCGAAGGAAATTCCGTAGGTGCGACCCAAGGTCCGCAGATACGGAATAACTGGGCAGAAAAGGGGCAGATTCGAGGGTTTGAAGTTCACTTCACAAATTTGATTGAGAGCTCGGTAGAAGGCGGAATTTGGAGAGATTTTCGTAGGAAGTTTTTGGGTAATGATTCTTAACTCTCTTATGGTTATATTCCATTAATCTATTCTCGAATTTATCGTTTAAATTCAGATTTGGGGTGAAAAACTGAGGAAAGTTCTTAGGCCGAATTTTGGGGTTTTGATCGAGATTTTGGTGTCGGATATTAGTAAATTTGATATGGTTAGACTCGTGAGTGAAGGAGATTTTGTATTTTACAACTTTGACCCGATTTCGAGAAGTGGGCCCCATGGGCAATTTTGAGTTAATTTCAGAATTTTCGTTTAAATGTTGATTTCGTTAATTAGATGAGTCTATTATTGTTGTAATTATGATATGTAAACGCTTTTGGCTAGATTTAGGCCATTCAGAGCCGGATATTCATGGAAAGGGCATTCTTACTAATTGATTGAGCTTGACCCGAGGTAAGTATCTTGCCTAACCTTGTGTGGGAGAACTACCCCTTAGGATTTGAGTCATTTATGCTGATTGTAGTCTGTGTACGCGAGGCGACGAGTGTGTGCTCGAATTTATTTGTGGAAAGTTGGTCTTTTAGGGTTCTTATGTCCTTATATTCACAGTGTATGATGTTGTTTTTGATACGTTTGAATTCCTATTTGCTAGTTTCACCTCTACACGCTTTGATTAGAGATAATTGCTTTAGGATTCACTCTTATTGTCTATTTGACCCTTATTCGACTTAACCAAAGATTTTACCTCTTCTATCGTCGTGCTATATTTTTCATAACTGCTTATCTTTAATT
>AWOL01S0008901.1:0-15911 GCA_000715115.1 Nicotiana otophora
AATCTTACGTTAATATTTACTATTAACAAATAAATTTGGTCCAAAAAATTAATCAATCGATTCCGAAGCCGAAGCCGAAGCCGAGCCGAGCCGAGCGAGCGACGACGACGACGACGCGAGGCTTGCATTCTTCTTAACTCTTTAATAGCTACAAGAAGAGCAATTATATATATACCCACCAAAACTCTTTTCCTCTTCTAATATGGGACAATGTCTCATTGTTAAGAGTGGAAAACTTAAAATTTTACTTAAAAATTTTATTTTCCCTCCATTTCCCATTCACCCTCATTTTAAGACTATTTCATCTTAAATAACAAAAACCTCAACAATCCCCCACATGAATGGGTAATGGCTATATCACGGAAGTATGCATGGAAAAACTGTGTGATTTGCAAGAAAGGATTAATCGCATCTGGATAAGTAGGTTTCCCTTTGAACTTTCCGTAGTAAACTTATGTCAAATATACTCGGTCAATCAATAGAGCAGAATACGAGGTTGACTCAAAATCAATAGAAGTTCTACGCGCAAAAAAAGATTCTTTACAAGGCAGAGCTTTCTGGAAACTCTATTGTTTCCTGGAACAAGTGGTAGAACACATTGATTCCGCGATGAACAAGTGGATGGCTATGCAGAGAATGAGGTATGCCAAAAGCAAAGATCTTGAAGTACAAAATTTGACTCTCGCCAGTACATCTCACATGCCTTAGAGCCCGAGAACATGATGGTTGGCCATGAAAATGAATTCGAGATGCTGGTGGATCAACTATCTAGAGGAGCAAGGGAACTAGAAGTTGTCTCAATTGTAGGGATGGGTGGCATCGGCAAGACAACTTTGGCTAACAAAATTTACACCGATCCATTAATTATGTCTTGCTTTGATATTCGTGCAAAAGCTACTATATCACAAGAGTATTGCGCGAGAAATGTACTCACCGGCCTTCTTTCTTCCATAGGTAGAAAGGCTGATGAACCTTGTGAGGAGCAAGATGATGGGCAACTAGCGGATCGATTGCAAAAGATTCTAAAAGGTAGGAGGTATTTGGTAGTCATTGACGACATATGGACTAAAGGAGCTTGGGATGATATTAAACTATGCTTCCCAGACTGTAACTATGGAAGCCAAATACTCTTGACTACTCGGAATATGAAGGTTACTGAATATGCTAGCTCAGGTAAGCCTCCTTATAAAATGCGCCTCATGAATTTTGATGAAAGTTGGAGTTTATTGTCCGAAAAGGTCTTTGTAAAAGACTATTTCCCCCCTGAATTTGAACAACTTGGGAAACATATTGCACTGAAATGCGGAGGATTACCTCTAGCAGTTGTTGTTGTTGCTGGACTTCTTTCCAAAATTGGTAATGCATGGGATAAATGGAAACGTGTTGCCGAGAATGTAAGTTCAGTGGTAAGCATAGATCTTAAAGTCCAATGCATGAGAGTGTTGGCTTTGAGTTACCATCACTTGCCACATCACCTAAAGCCATGCTTTCTGTATTTTGCAATCTTCCCCGAGGATAAATTGATTTTTGTGAATAAACTTGTGAAATTATGGGCAGCAGAGGGTTTTCTGAAGGTAGACGAGATGAAAAGCATGGAAGAAGTGGCTAAAAAATGTATAAAAGATCTTGTAGATAGAAGTTTAATTTTCATCTAGTGTGAGTAGTTTTGATGGAAAAATAAAAGCTTGTGGAATGCATGATGTGATCCATGAACTCTGTTTGAGAGAAGCCCAAAACATAAAATTTGTGAATGTTACTATGGATAATCGAATTCCATGTGAAAAATCCAGGCATTTTTCAACAAAGCGAGTTCGGATCAGTATCCAATCTGTGCAATCCAAATCTGTTGCCAATCAATTGTCTATGTTTCGTAATAATGAGTCATGTTCTGTTTTCCTTTTTATTGAAGATCCCTCAAGCTCAAAAATGATGCAAGAGTTGAAGCGTTTCAAGGTACTAAGAGTACTAGATCTTGCTTCACAGACGCTGCATGCTTTTCCGAGTTGTATAGTTGAACTATTTCACTTGCTATACCTAGCTTTTAGTGTTTGCTCGTACACTAATGATCAAGGTATTTACATACCTCCATAAATAGCTAGCCTTCAGTATTTGGAAACTTTAATACTTAAGTCTCCAATATCTCGCGTGGAAGTATTCTCGGCCTTTTGTTATAGCCAATAATACTGATGGGCTCAATGTGGAAAATGGGTTGCAAGAGAAATTGGCAACTGGGCTAGAAGATCTGCCAAGAAGAAGTCAAAGAACAAGAAAACCAACCCAAAAGTTGGTTGATTACGTTTGGAGTACTGGATAAGGAGTTGATTACGTTCGGAGTGTTGGATAAGGACTTGGTATGCAAGGCATCATAATATTAGTATTGGGGACCATATCTAGTATATATAGAATAGTACAAGTAGTGGAAAGGCAGGTTAAAAGTTGTTAAGAAATTTCCTCTGCCTCTATGGTCTGTGGCTCTGTTTCCTCTCTCCTATTCTTTCTGTCTATCTCTATCTGTACTTATTTTTGTAGCAGCAAGTGTCCCCTAACCTTATTGTACTGGTATTTCTATTTGAATCAATACAACAGTGTTTGGTTTACTCAACAATTCATAACATTTTGGTGCTTTCATTGTTTATCTTCCATGGGTGATCCAAAACATTCCATGGCTGACCCTTCACAGTCCACTCCTGGCTGTAGCTCCATTCCGTCGTTGGACATGGCATCTTTTTATTTGGTTGTGGAATCGAATCAGCGTTTTATGCAAGAAATGGTGTCTCATATGGCAGCCTGAACTTCTCATCTTAGGCCAACAATTGGTGTTCCTTCTGAGATTACGGCGTCTGGTGCCATCGCTCCTTCGTCTATTTCTAGTGGTGCGTCGCCTCTTCTCCATCACAAACGTGCTTCGATTGAGATAAGTCATTTTCATGGAGATAACCTAGAGGCTTGGGTCTTCCCAGTTGAGCGCTATTTTAATTTTTGTTCCACTGATGAGAATGAGAAGCTCACTGTAGCTTCCTTTTATCATGACGGTGAGGCCCTTGAGTGGTTCCGATGGCTGCATCGTAACAAGGAATTGGTCGACTGGGACCATTTTGCTGAAAAAATGTTCATTCATTTTATGAAGCGGCAAGTTCTGGGTCCTGAAGGCCATTTAGCAAAGCTGCAGCAATACACCACCATCGTTGATTATTAAGCTCGATTTAAGGCCTTATCAAACGAAACGGTAGGTGTTTCCGATCACTGGTTGATACAGACATTTCTTTCTGGGCTTAGGCCTAATATCTAGTCCTCAGTAGTGGCTCATAACCCTACCACCTTAGACCAAACATTTTCTCTGGCCCATACCCATGAACAACGAATTAACCTCCCACAACCCTTGTTCCCTTTCACTCCACGTCCAAATCCTCAAACACTAAGTTGCCTCTGAAACGCCTCTCACCAGCGGAAGCGCAACAACGATGTGAAAAGGGGCTTTGCTATTACTGCGATGAATGCTATTCACCGGGTCACAAATGTAAAACATTACCTCAGCTTCTTCGATGTCTCGAGGTCCAGCAGCACTCTGCGATTTCATATCATGCATTGGTAGGTGGGAATTCCTCCACTACCCTGCATTTTAAAGGTGAAATTAATGGTTCTCATGTCCATGTACTCGTGGATGAGGAAGCACAGATAACTTTATTCAACCCCGTGCTACTAAGTTTTTGAATCTAAAGGTGGAAGACACACCTCGATTTTCGGTGGTAGTTGGCAGTGGCCAAAGGCTTCCTTATGCGGGAGTAGTACAAAATGTGAAGTTGTTGGTCCAGGAATGTAGCTTGATTTTGGACCTTTATGTATTGGATTTACATGGTGTGGAAGTAGTTTTAGGGGTATCTTGGTTAGCTATATTAGGTCCGATGGTTACCGACTATCATGAGTGTATCTTTGAATTTTCCCTTGGTGGCAATCATTACAGATGGAATGGGGAACCATCCATTGACGTTCACCCAGTCCAATTATAGAGTATTCGATGATTGACAGAAGTGGATGGCATAGCATGTTATTACCGGCTGGAGTTAGTAGCTGATACGACACCTGCAACTCTAAATTATCCTGTAGAATTATCGTCTCTACTCCATACTTTCAAAGATATTTTCTGTAAACTGCAAGGTTTGCCGCCATCTAGACCACAAGATCATGCAATTCACTTGCAACCTCAAGCAGGTCCAATGAATGTGAAACCGTACAGATATCACTTTTTTCAAAAGCAATTGATGGAACAGCTTGTCTCTGAGATGTTGAAGGAAGGAGTGATTCGGCCTAGGACTAGTCCCTTCTCTTCTCTAGTATTGTTAGTGTGCAAAAAGGACGACACATGGAGATTCTGTGTGGATTATCGCGCCCTAAATGCTATCATCGTAAAGGTCATTTCCCTATCCCAACCATTGATGATTTGTTTGATGAGCTTCATGGCGCGAGGTATTTCTCAAATTTAGATTTATTATCAGGCTATCACCAAATTCGTGTCTGACCCAAAGATGTACCAAAAATAGCATTTCGAACTCATGAGGGCCATTATGAGTTCTTAGTCATGCCCTTCGGGTTATCCAATTCTCCGTCAACATTTCAGGCCACCATGAATACGCTATTTAGGCCATATCTTCGACGATTCGTTTTAGTATTCTTCGACGATATTCTAGTTTATAGTTGATCATGAGAATTACACTTGAGCACTTGTCTTTGGTTCTCCAACTACTGGGAGACCATCAGTTGGTGGCAAAAGAGTCTAAGTGCTTGTTTGGGCAAGAACATATTGATTATTTAGGCCATGTGATTTCAGCAAATGGCTTGGTAGTAGATCCCACAAAAATTCAGGCCATCTTGCAATGGCCTAGCCCTCGAAATGTGAAAGAGATTCGTAGTTTTTTGGGCCTTGCGGGCTATTACCGGAGATTTATTCATCGGTATGCTACCATTGCTGGACCTTTGACAGATTTGCTTCGCAAGGAACCCTTCCAGTGGAATGTATAGGCACAGGTTCCTTTCGAGACACTCAAGCAGGCTTTAGGATCCACTCCAATCCTTGCCCTTCAAGAGTTTTCATTAGAATTTCATCTCGAAATAGATGCGTCCGATACGGGAATTGGGGTTTTTCTTTCTCAAAAGGGACACCATATCGCTTACTACAGTCACAAACTATGTCCTCGTATGTGCAAATCATCCACCTATCATAGGGAGATGTTTGCCATAACTCAAGCTGTCAGCAAATGGAGGCAGTATCTCCTAGGAAGTCAATTCATAATCTATATCAATCAACAATCTTTAAAATATTTGACGAATCAAGTGATTCAAACTCCAGAGCAACAACAATGGTTAAGCAAGTTGGTGGGGTATGATTTCAAGATACTTTACAAGCTCGGGAAAAATAAGTTGGCTGCGGATGCTTTGTCACGGACTCCTGAAGCCTCATTCCTAGCTATTTCAGGTCGCAAATTTGATATTGTCACTGAATTGCAGCGCAAAAATCAGTCTCATCCTGAGCTTTTAGCAGTGCAACAGCTAGTGCAAAATTCCACAAATGGAGCAACGGACTATTCTTTTCGTGATGGACTGCTACTCTTTCGAGGGCGTTTGGTCTTAACTTCTGATTCTACCCTTCGTTTGTTGTTTCTTGGTGAATTTCATTCTTTCTTGGTTGGTGGTCATGCAGGGCTCGCACGTATCTTCCACTGCCTTTTCCCTAAATTATTTTGGAAGGGAATGCAAAAAGATGTTCAGGCCTTTGTGGTTTCGTGTCAAGTTTGCCAACAGATGAAATAACAATTGAAGCAACCTGCTGGACTGTTACAGCCATTACCAATCCCTGATCTGGTGTTTGAAGAGATCACAATTGATTTAATCACTTGTTTGCTGAGCTCTAAAGGGAAGGACACCATTATGACTATTGAGGACAGACTATAGAAATATGCTCACTTTATCGCTCTTCCTTCCACCTTCACTACTCAAACTGTCGCAATGGCTTTTGTCTCAGAAATTGTTCGACTTCATGGCCATCCAAAAATCATAAACACTGATGGTGATCCGAGGTTCATGAATTCATTTTGGAAGGAGATTCATAGGTTGCAAGGCACCACATTGTCAATGAGTTCAGCGTATCACCCTCAGATCGATGGACAATCTGAAGCGTTAAATAGGGTATCGAACAATATTTACATTGTTTTGTGGCTGACAGCCCCCATGAATGGTTTGCCCTTTTGCTTTGGGTCGAATATTGGTATAGCACGGCTTATCAGACATCAGTGGGCATGACTCCTTTTCAGGTTCTTTATGGTCGTGAGCTTCCTACTTTGGTACATTATGCCTTGGGAAGCAGCTCTAATGATCTGTTAGAAATGTTTTTGTTACGGCGTGATGAAATGATGGAACTTTTGAAGCACAACCTCGACAAGGCTCAACAGAAAATGAAAGAGTATGCTGATAGAAAGTGTGAGCATGTTGAGTTCGTGGTGGGTGATTGGGTATATGTAAAATTGAAGCCATGTCGACAACATTCCATGCGACTTCACCGACACCATAAATTGGGACGACGCTATTTTGGACCTTTCAAGGTACTAAAGCGGGTGGGCTTGGTGGCTTACAAGTTAGAATTGCCCAAGGAAGCAAGAACACATCCCGTGTTTCATGTTTTGATGTTGCGCAAGTGTGTTGGAACCCTTGAAAATCAAGTTACACCCTTACAGCTTCAAGATGATACGCAACAGATAAACTCGAACCTTGAGGACAAGGTTCAATATTGAGATAGGGGTATTATTATAGCCAATAATATTGATGGGCTCAATGTGGAAAGTGAGCTGCAAGAGGAATTGGCAACTGGTCTAGAAGATTTGCCAAGAAGAAGTCAGAGAATAAGAAAACTAACCAAAAAGATGGTTGATTACGTTTGGAGTGCTGGCTAAGGAGTTGATTACGTTTGGAGTGCCGGCTAAGGAGTTGATTACGTTTGGAGTGCTGGCTAAGGACTTGGTGTCCAAGGCATCACATTATTAGTATTGGGGACCATATCTAGTATATATAAAATAGTACAAGCAGTGGAAAGGCAGGTTAAAAGTTGTTAAGAAATTCCCTCTCCCTGTATGGTATGTGGCTCTGTTTCCTCTCTCATGTTGCTTTCTATCTATCTCTATCTGTATTTCCTTATTTTTGTAGCAGCAAGTGTCCCCTAACCTTATTGTACTGGTATTTCTATTTGAATCAATACAACAGTGTTTGCTTTGCTCAACAGTTCATAACACCTTTCATATTACCTTTGGAGATTTTCAAGATGTCGCAATTGAGACACCTCTCTTTAGACTGGAATTACTTGAATCAACAAGAGTCTAGAGAGGAAAGTTGGATTCTGAGAAATTTGCAGTATTTGTCTGTGTGGAATCAACATGAATCTAGAGAAAGTTGGATTATGAGAAATTTACAGTGTTTGTCCGGGTGGAATCCTTTATATTGTATTTTATCAGTCTTTAGACGACTTCCCAACGTAAAGAAGTTGTTGATGTGTAGTGTCCAAAGAGACTACATAAGAAGTAACAACGACAACGGCTTTCATGATATTTGTTATTTGGATCAGCTTAATGAATTGAAATTTAAGATTGGAAAGATGGTTACTAATAGAAGGCCATTGTATCCTACATTTTTAGTTTTTCCTCCTCTAAGTACTTTTCCGAAGAATCTTAAGAAGTTAGCTTTTACCTGTACTCGTTTGCGTTGGGAGGATTTGGGGATTCTTGGTTAGTTGCTCAAACTCGAGGCCCTCAAACTTGGATATGATACCTGCATTGGTACAGATTGGGAAGTAGGCAACGATGGGTTTCCAAACTTGAAGTTATTGCGACTGAAGCATTTGTACTTACATCACTGGAGAACTAATAGTGGTCACTTTCCACCCCTTGAACGACTAGTGTTTAACCATTGTTGAAGCATGTATTCGATCCCCCTTGATTTTGCATAAATAACCACACTTCAGCTAATTGATATAAGCGACAATGCAAAATCTGTTGGGAACTCTTCCAAGAAGATTCAACAGGAAATTGAATACACCTATGGAAGTTCTGTTGAGGTCTCTATCAGTTAGTCCTTTCAGAGTTTAGCGTGTATAATTATTCCCGTGGTCAACAGGTGTGTAAGAGGGATTTGACTACAAAGTCCAGTGTCATTTTATGTATTTTGCCTAGATAATTTAACAACGCTTGTGCTGATTGATAAAGGCAACTACCCGAAATGTGTGATGAAATTTCTGCCAAGCATATTCAACAGTACATTGGAGACAACTATGCAAAAATCTGTTGAGATCCATATCAGTTAGACCTGTAAAGCATCATTTCAGCTGATTGTTGTTATGTGTATTCATGTATCCTATATATGAGATCAGTAAGAACTTGTGACTGTCCTGTGCTATTTAGTGGTCTTTCAAAGTTACCCACCATCCACAATCATATACAATCCTCAATCATAACTACCACTGACGAATTACCGCAATCAACAATCATAACCACTAGCCACATGTTACAATTCATCATCACCAACTACCGTTATCACACGGCCATAGTCACTACGACAGTTACCATATCAGCCATCATTATATATTGACAACCACAGCTATCAGCCACCACCACTATTAACTATTACTATCATCCACCATAATTATTAGTTGCCACTACCAATGACCACCATCAACCACCATCAACCACCATTATTAATCGTTATTGCTAGCCACACTACTAGCGACTATCCACCACCACCAACTACCAACCACTACCCCAGTCAACACCCACAACCACCACCAACTACCATATTATTTCTTAAAAATGTTTTATTGATATTGTATTAGATTAAGTAGTATTTTAGGTTGAATTTTATATTTAATTTTAAAAAAAAAGACCAAGTTTCATATAGACGCGTAATTATTTAGTATTCAAATTTGAATACACACCTTAATATTTATATGTGTATATTGATTTAAATATTTTAATTATAATAAAAACAAATGAGGCATTGTCAGATCACTCGACTTAATTGAGGACAAGGCAGTTATACTCTTGGTGACAACATCACGCGCCATGTCAGCGCTTTATTACTACCATATATCCACCTCAAGCTTTTGTGCTGATTTCTTGGCCAGTGCAGGAGCTGAGCAGAAAATAGGATAGGATAGTAAATATTGAAACTTTTGGAAGGTACAATATACGTAATATTGTATACGGTCAAAATCGATTTCAGCCTTCGCACGTCTGATCGAGTTCGAATGATAATCGATCGAAGTGAGATTTCGAGATGGGTCCCCAAGATGGAACAAACAAGCCTCGAATCCAAGGGGCCGATCGATGTCGAGTTTGATATTGTTATCGACCTCGAATCCAAATCGGACTATGATGCAAAGTAAAGCTATCAAGCTTATGATCCAGAGAGCAACCAATATTGACCCCGAATCAATTCAAGGGTCCGAGTCAGAATCCAGCTTAAGCCAAAGATCGAGAGCTCGAGTTAGAATCGGGCTCAAGCCGAGATCAAGAGCCCGAGTCAGATTAGACTAACAGACAAAAGCCGTTGCAATCCCACTAGATGAGAAAATCTTGGCAGGAATTGTGAAAAAGCTGATTTATCATGGATCTCCCACTAAGTATTTTTTAATTATATTTAAAGTAAGGTCCCTCTACTATAAAGAGGAGTTTTATCATTTCTGGAAGGACAGTTTTTTGGAGTTCACATTGTAATTCAAGCACCATATTCTCTTATATTCGAGAGTTATTCTTTTAAGCCTCATAAACCGATTTATCTTGCTTGGTCCCAAAAATCGCTTTCGTTACAACTTTGTTTATTTTGTCTTCTCTACAGTTCATATTTGATATTTCCTTTTATCCTTACAATTTGTATTGATCTATATCACATATCCTTAGAACTACGAATAAATTCAACTCTATCCATTTTTCGGGTAAACAGTTTGGCACCCAACGTGGGGCTAAGGATAACAGTGGTTATTTGATACGAATCTAAAAAAACACGCCATTGTGTTTTGCGCTTGTTTCTGAAAATATCTTGCATTTCGGATTAGCTACGACTAACCATCAATCAAATGGCTTCACCGATCGATAATGGGTTCGGTCTTCAAGACGAAAACAACAACTTGACACCCAAAAGACCACTTGTGAACACCGTTGGAGCTCGAATCGGAGTGCCAATTGATATCAATTCACATATAGCCATTGAGGCGAACCTACATGTTGAACTCGAGAATAGTATCCATGGTGGTACTCAGTCTGCGGCTCGAGATACCCATAACGTCAAGGAAAACGGTGTTAGCTTGCGTATGATTTTCGAAATGTTGCAAGCCCAACAGGAAGAAATAGCTCAGTTGCAGAGCCAAACCCAGCCACAAAGTAGGCAGGAGCTCAATCCACCCCGAGAAATCACCCACAGAACGGAACCAGTCATAGTGAAGTCAAATGAGCAAGAATCGGGGACTACTCCTGAAATTGCTAAATTGCTCAAGGAACTCACAAATTGAGTCGAAGCCATTGATAAAAAAGCAGAAACGTATATCTCTAGGGTCAATCAGATCCCAGGAGCTCCACTAACGATAAAAGGGTTGGATTCGAAAACATTCGTGCAAAAACCTTTTTCCTCGAGCGCAACCTCGAAACCAATCCCCAAAACATTCTGTATGCCCGATATTCCCAAATATAACGGAACGACCGATCCCAACGAGCATGTCACTTCTTACACATGTGCCATCAAGGGAAATGATTTAGAAGACGATGAAATCGAATCTGTGTTGCTAAAATTTTTTGGAGAGACCCTCTCGAAGGGGGCAATGATTTGGTATCACAACCTACCGCCAAATTCCATCGACTCGTTCGCCATGTTAGCAGATTCTTTTGTGAAAGCACATGCTGGCATCATAAAAGTCGCAACAAGGAAATCAGACCTCTTCAAGGTAAGACAAAAGGATAACGAGATGCTGAGGGAGTTCGTATCTCGTTTTCAAATGGAACGAATGGACTTGCCACCAGTCACAGGCGATTGGGTTGTTCAGGCTTTCACTCAAGGTTTGAACGAGCGAAGTTCGATGGCTTCATAGCAATTAAATCATAACCTGATTGAATACCCAGCCATCACATGGGCCGACATGCACAATCGGTACCAATCAAAAATTAGGGTCGAAGATGATCAATTGGGGTCTGAACCCACTGTTCGAAGGGATACTAATCGGGCACGAGGTCCGATTGGGGATTGATACCAACCGTACAACGGAAGCCACAGAGTCAGTGAATCGAGACATAACCTCAGGCAAAATAACAAAAGTAGTGATCGAGGTAATGGCCAGGGGCTGATAAACAAAAGTAGTTTCGATAGGCCTTCCACATCTAAGGAAGCACCTTGGTTATCAGCTATCGTATCGGCTATCGGACACATCAAAGACACTATATGGACTCAACCTATGCAGACCGATCCTACCTAGAGGAATCCCAATCAAATGTACGAATATCATGGCACCCATGGCCACAAAACGGAAGATTGCAGGCAACATGGAGAGGAAGTAGCCATGTTATTTAACAAAGGGCACCTTCGGGAATTTTTGAGCGATATGGCGAAGAACCATTTTAAAAACATGGATTTTGGCAAGCAGAACGAACAAGAAGAACTACAGCACGATCATCGGCGGTGCCGATACCCCTCAGGGACCAGCGCTTAAATGCACTAAAACATCAATTGTGAGAGAAAAGTGATCTCAAACTCAAGATTACACACCCATAGGAACTTTGCCCTTCAATGATGAAGATGTAGAAGGAGTCATAAACCTCATAACGATGCACTGGTAATATCCGTACTCATGAATAAAACTAATGTTAAGCGTGTGTTGATTGATCCGGGTAGCTCGACCAACATCATCAAATTGAAGGCCGTAGAACAGCTCGGCCTGCAGGACCAGATCATACCCGCAACCCTGGTTCTAAACGGATTCAATATGGCATGTGAAACCACCAAAGGCGAGATAATTCTACCAATAAACGTGGTCAGAACCATCCAAGAAATGAAGTTTCACGCGATCGAAGGCGACATGAGATACAACACCCTTTTCGGAAGGCCATGGATCCACAACATGAGAGCTGTACCTTCGACCCTACACCAGGTCCACAAATTCCCAACATCGAGAGAAGTCAAAACAGTGTACGGAGAACAACCAACCTCAAAAGAAATGTTCGCCGTCAAGGAAGTGAAACCAATATCCTCACATTCGCCAGTAAAGGGATCATGCTCAGAAGGGGAACGAGATACCAAATAGCAATCACAGACATCGGCTTCGACCCAGCCAGATAACCAGGAGATTGAAGAAGATGATGATCAGAGGATCCCTCAATCCTTCATGATTCCCGATGCCTCCGACGCCACCAAAACAACAATTGAGGAACAGGAGCAAGTCACACTAATCGAGCACTGGCCCGAACGAAAGGTATACCTGGGAACGGGGTTGAGCCCCGAACTCAGGAAGAAACTTATTCAATTTCTTATCGATAACATTGATTGCTTTGCCTGGTCCCATTTAGATATAACAGGGATCCCACCGTACATAACGACGCATCGACTAAGCTTGGACCCTATGTTTAGACCGGTGAAGCAAAGGAGAAGACCCCAGTCCAACGTAAAACACGCATTCATAAAGGATGAGGTAACCAAACTTCTCAAGATAGGGTCCATTCGGGAGGTGAAATATCCCGAATTGTTATCCAATATAGTTGTAGTGCCTAAAAAAGGGAACAAACTTAGAATGTGTGTGGACTATAAGGATTTGAACAAAACATGCCCCAAAGATTCTTTTCCGCTGCCCAACATCGATCGCATGATCGATGCCACGGACGGTCATGATATCCTCACTTTTCTCGATATCTACTCCAGGTATAATCAAATCCAGATGAACCCGAAGGACCAGGAAAAGACTTCATTTGTCACCAAATATGGAACATACTGTTATAATGTGATGCCCTTTGGGCTAAGAAATGCAGGGGCTACTTACCAACACTTAGTAAATAAAATGTTCGAAGAACAAATAGGTAAATCAATGGAAGTTTATATTGATGACATGCTAGTTAAGTCCCTGCGCGCAGAGGACCACCTGACCCATTTGCAGGAAACGTTCGAGATTTTGAGGAAATACAACATGAATCTAAACCCCGAAAAATGTGCTTTCGGGGTCGGTTAGGGCAAATTCCTCGGCTTCATGGTGTTAAATCGGGGAATCGAGATTAACCCCGATAAAATCAAGGTCGTCTAAGACATCACCATCGTGGACAGCGTGAAATTTGTACAAAGGCTAATGGGACGGATTGCGGCCTTAGGCCGATTCATTTCTAGATCATCATATCGAAGTCACAAATTTTTCTCCGTACTCAAAAAGAAGAACGATTTCGCTTGGACCCCGGAATGCCAACATGCATTAAAGGAACTAAAATAATATTTGTCAAGCCCACCACTACTTCACACTCCAAAAACAGACGAAAAACTTTGCTTATACTTGAAAGTATCGGAAATCGCAGTAAGCGGTGTCCTAGTTAGGGAAGAGCAAGGTACGCAATTTCCTATTTATTATATAAGTCGAACCTTAGGAGAAGCAGAAACTAGATATCCGCACCTAGAAAAATTGGCACTTGCACTGATAAGCGCCTATAGAAAGTTACGACCGTACTTTCAATGTCACCCCATATGTGTATTAACGACTTACCCACTTCATAATATTTTGCACAAGCCTGAACTATCAGGTCGATTGGCCAAATAGGCCGTAGAACTGAGTGGGTAGGATATCGAATATCAATCCCGTACGGCCATCACGTCTCAAAATTTAGCAGACTTAGTGTCCGATTTTACGCCAACCCTCGTACCCGAAGTCGAAAAGGAACTCCTGTTGAAATCAGGAACGTCATCGAGGGTATGGACCCTTTTTACAGACAGGGCTTCGAACGTGAAGGTGTTCGGGCTAGGCATATTTTAAAGCCACCCACAGGTAACACTATTAGGAAATCTATTAAAACTACCAGGTTGACTGACAACGAGGTCGAGTATGAGGCCATGATTGTAGGTCTCGAGCTAGCTAAAAACTTGGGAGCAGAAGTTATTGAAGCCAAATGTGACTCTTTGTTAGTGGTAAGTCAAGTAAACAAAACCTTCAAAGTTCGAGAAGATAGAATGCAAAGGTATTTGGACAAACTACACGTCACTTTGCACCATTTCAAACAATGGACTTTACAGCATGTTCCACGAGAGCAAAACAGTGAGGCTGGTGCACTTGCGAATTTGGGATCATCGGTCGAGGAAGGTGACTTGAGCTCGGGGACTGTCGTTCAACTCTTGAGATCCGTGATCGAAGAAGGTCACGCCGAGATAAATTCTACGATATTAACCTGGTATTAGAGAAATAAGTATATTGAATACTTAAAGAACGAAAATCTCCCATCGGACCCTAAATATTCAAGGGCTCTACGGACTAAAGCTGCTCGATTCACGTTGGATTCAGATGGAAAGCTATACCGAAGGAAATTCGATGGACCATTGGCAGTATGCTTGGGTCCAGGAGATACTGATTACATCTTATGTGAGGTGCACGAGGGCACTTGTGGGAATCACTTCGGTGTCGATCCATTAGTCTGAAAAATAATCAAGGCAGGGTATTATTGGATCGATATGGGAAAAGATGCGAAGGAATTTGTTCGAAAATGTAACAAATGTCAAAGTTTTGCACTAAAGATCCATCAACCCAGAGAGAAACTTCACTCAGTCCTATCCCCATGGCCATTCATGAAATGGGGAATGGATATCGTCGGCCCTCTGCCATCGACCCCAGGTAAAGCTAAATTCATTTTATTTATGACTGAATATTTCTCTAAATGGGTTGAAGCATAGGCGTTAGAGAAAGTAAGAGAGAGAAAAGTTATAGACTTTATCTGAGATCATATCGTATGTCGATTCGGGATACCCGCCGAAATAGTATGTGACAATGGGAAATAATTTGTGGGCAGCAAAGTGACGAAATTCTTCGAAGACCACAAAATAAGAAGGATATTATCAACACTGTATCACCCAATGGGAACGGACATGCCGAATCAACGAACAAAACTATCATTCAAAACCTAAAGAAGAGGTTGTACGACGCTAAAGGAAAGTGGAGAGAAATCCAACCGGAAGTCCTTTGGGCATATCGAACGACGTCAAAATCCAGAACGGGGGCAACCCCATTCTCTTTAGTATATGGGTCTGAAGCATTGATACTAGTCGAAGTCGGTGAACCCAGTACCAGATTTTGATACACAACAGAGGAATCAAATAACGAGCCTATGAACACTAGCCTCGAATTATCGGACGAAAACTGAGAAGCTGCTCTCGTCCAATTGGCCGCCCAAAAGCAACGAATCGAAAGATATTATAATCGAAGAACTAAGCTCCGCCATTTCAAGCCCGGGGACTTAGTGCTAAGAAACGTTACCCTCAATATCCGAAATCCGAACGAAGGAAAACTAGGACCGAACTGGGAAGGACCATATCAGGTTCTCGATAATGTCGGAAAGGGATCATACAAGCTCGGCATTATAAAAGGAAAACAATTATCAAGCAATTGGAATATGTCACATCTAAAACGATACTACTGCTAAGGTATGAACCTCCCATATTCATTTAAATTTCAAAACTGACCCCTGCAGAAGTCCGATCAGAAGCTAAGATGGATCCTTCAATATGAAGCTTTAAGATCTGAAAGCACGTGTTACACTCTTTTTCCCTTAGACTGGTTTTATCCTAAATGGATTTTTCGGCAAGATTTGTAATGAGGCAACCAATGATCGTGCTGCACTTACAACAAATTTGAGGCCTCTTTACAATTGACACTTGGG